>JAHZND010005310.1:0-27811 GCA_027744115.1 Acrocyrtus sp. NNG-2020
ACAGCGAGCACTTTCCTTGGAGTATAGCGCTGTACAGGCTGTCATCATCATCATCAGCAATTATAGGTGCCTCTACTACAGGAGGTGGTTGCTGTCTTTTAGATGCTCCCCCTCGTCGTGGTCTCTTTCCAGGAGTGCCTTCTTCCACTGAGGCTGGTGGCGATGCCGGTTCCTGTTGTGCTGCGGCAGCTGCTGCAGCAGCAGCCGCTTGGCGTTTGGATTTTCGGGATGGAGTTACTGATCCTCCCGGCGTAGTTGCAGCTGCTGCCGCTGCTGCTGCTCGTCGACGGGTATTTGGAACAGTGACGGCTGGTTCAGTTATATCAACTGCTGACGAACCATAAATGCTTGTTTGAAAGGACGGATCCAAACCATGATGACTATCACTAGCTCCTGCTTCTTCGTACGTTTCTCCAAACAAATCTGAGTCATTGAAAATCAAATTTCCATGTTCTGCACCCTGCATTGCAGGAGTCTCCGGTGGTGCAGGAGAAGCCATTGGGTTATCAAATTCAGGGGGTGGATCATCCATGCGAATCCTCTTACCTCCACGTCTGAGCATCATCTTGAGATGTTTTTAAATGCGAAATCAATTCAATTCCGGATCCCTGCATATAAAATAATTATGCATGAACAAGTTTGTTCTTTTAAAAAGCAACAAACAAAAAGCTTTATTACATATTACTTACCAAAGAAGTCAATACTTTCCGAAGATTTCCCTTTTCCGTTTGAAGGAGTTAAATATTGAACAAGATTCCTGCAAATCAACAAACAAATCAAGCAATAAAGTAACCTGAAACTACTGAAAATCAAATCACCTTACTCCTTCATCCACCGCTGGCTACACTTTATACATGTACTAATTTCTTGGCAAAAATTTCTAATAATGAACTTACCGATAAAGATACGAAAGAGAACACGTACTTGGTTATTTTTTTGTGTGCAATAATCACTAATGAGGGTGGCTTGATGGCTAATTTATTATTTGACCACTTCGCCCCAGAGACAATCGAATCCGTCAAATATTCTCCTTGATGACTTCGAATAACTCTTTTATCGCTTAATTTATTGAGTACAAGTTTAGTTATGTAACCAGCATCACTGTCGATTTTCAATAAAATAATGACAAGAGAGGTCAACAACCTTTATGTCCTTTATCAAACACCAACCAATTAACTTCAACAAAATTTAAAAACCAAAAAAGTTTGAATTTCTTGCCAAAGTCAAAAATTTGCGTAAAACGTCAAAACTAAATTCTGGTCACTGCACTACTGATGACTGACAAAATATTAGCAGAAGCAATTTTTTTGTCGTTTTATTTACTTTTACTATTTTGCTGACAAACATTTAGCTTTTCCCATTCTCGTCTCGGCTGGTGGCTGGTTGCAATCTGAAATGCAAAAGTTTTCAACTTAAAACTTGTATTGTTGTTGTTCCTTTTTCCTTTCCCTCTCTATCTCTAACAAGGGGAAAAGGGGAATGCCTATGCTGTCCGGTGAATGCATAGGATCCATTCTCTATTACTGGAGGATAGGACGAGGAGGACGAAGAATAAGTTTTACATGTGAGTGAAGAGCTGTGAAAAACGGGGATGAAAAATGCAAATGCAAGAGCAGAAAAGCATAGAGCAGAAGCCAGCCAGGCAGGCCATTATACTGACTGACTAGTAAATAACCCTTTTCCTGTTGTAGTTTTTTTTATCCACGTAGAATACGTCATCTTCCAGTTTTCATCCGCACCGTGCATAAGAACAAGATCACAAAATCATCTAAAAACTTGCCCATTTTGCATCCATGCTCGCCTTCCCATAAGGTTTGGTAAGCTGAGGCTAGGCTGCATGACAAACAATTCCAACTTTTCATTTCACACACTCGCAACGCAACCACTCATAGTCAGCTGGATGGAAGAACTACAAATACAGTATGCAAGTGAAATGTGAATGCGGCAAGTTTTTTTTAACACTCCATCAGTTGGTTTTAATTTGATTTATGTTGATGTTGATCTTCTTGACTTATTATTCGTTTGTGTTCGTGTCAATTTTGGAAAAAAATTAAGAAACACTCAAAGTTCTTGAGCAGTAATCATTCTCAGATAAATAAGGACTCAGGACACCTGTGTCTGTCTTCTCTATTGTATTGTCTAGGGACGAGTATTTTAAAACCTGATATATAGGACAACAGTTGGGCAGTGCAGTGACAGTTTTTGCGGCACCGCCCAGAAACTATTGCTGTTTGCATCACCTTGAATTCTCAGATATTATTTAACTGCATCTGGCTAACTGAAGGCTAAGAACGGAGTAACGTAAAGGCCGGTTTTTTCCTAACCTGGAGTGTAAACAAAACAAACCATGTGGTCGGATACTCTTCTCATTATTTTCATCTCTGTTGTTACTGCGTTCTTCGGAGAAGGTAAGTTATAAAGGAAACTTTAAACTTTCTTTGATAATAATTTCTTGAGTAAATGACGGAAAGCAGCAGTACTATTTTAGCGACTAGGTTTAGGTTGTATGTTAGGAATGAAATGAAGTAATTAAAGAATTTACATAATAAACAATGATTAATATTTCATAATATTTAAGGGGTGACATGGCTGATGGTGTACCGGACCGAAAAATATCAAAAACTTAAGCTGGAAGTGGAAAGGCAATGCAAAAAGCGTAAGCCCGTTCTTCTTTGGTGATAGTAGTAAAACCAAAACCAATCTAGCCCATTATTATTAACAAACCGTGCACGTGCACCGTGCAGTTAATGAAATTTGAAATCAATATTGAATGATTGAATATGCAGTTGAGAAACGAAAAGAAGCTACTGGAGAGTCTGTCATCGTTAAAAATCAGAAGAAGAAGCTGGAAAGAGAAGAGGAAAAACTGAAAACGAATACACGAGATCTTTCATTAGTAAAGATGAAGTCCATGTTTGCCATTGGCATAGCCTTCACAGCTCTTCTTAGCATATTCAATTCTATGTAAGTCTGGTTATATTAAGCTAGTTTAATTAAACCCTCTGTGCAGTATTTAAAAAAACATTTCTTTTTCAGATTTGATGGCAGAGTTGTTGCGAAATTGCCTTTCATTCCTATAGGATTCTTGCAAGGGATTTCGCACAGAAATCTTCCTGGAACGGACTACACCGATTGCTCATTTATTTTCTTGTACATTCTCTGCACTATGGCCATCAGGCAGGTAATAATGCTAACATAATTTTTACATTCCTTCCTTCTTATCTTAATACATATAATCTTTCAATAATAATTCAGCACCCATACAGCATACGACATTTATACTGCTTGTAACAATTTCCCCTTTGTATACTATTGACTTTGTAAACTTTGATTTTTTAACAGAATGTACAAAAGCTATTAGGATTTGCACCTTCACGAGCAGTGTCCAAACAAAGTGGAAATATATTCGGACCTCCTCCTCAGAAGTAGGGGAAAGAGATGGGAAGCCTAAACAGGATAAATTAGGGTAGCTGTTGGAATTCAATAAGTTGTACAACTTTTGGGAGACATACATATATAAGTGAGTATATATCTATGATAATGATTATGTTCAATGTTTCTTACTTACCTATATGATAATCTTCCATTTCCATACTTGGAGTAAAAATTCATAAATGGCAATGTATATCTTCCTAGTCTGTTTTCCATTGTTGTGAATAAACAAATATAAAACAAAAACCAGTCTAGCAGCCAAATTTATGAAATTGATTTATGATTCAAATTAAATGCAAAGGTGTACGTAATACGTAAATATGTCGCTGAGAAAAAAGTAAAAGCAAATAATTTACAGGTAGGATTTTATTACAGAGATTTATATCAATGACACAGTTTTCATATTTAGAAAAAAAGAATCTTAATTAATTTTGTTTTCAACAAAGTTTTCCCTACCTATCCAATTTATATTGTACAATGTCCACTTTAGAAATATCATTGTAATAACTATATGTAGGATGGTACATATTGATACCACGTAAAAACTAACTGCTAAATGTTTTGTAGTTTACTGTATTAACGGAACTATTACGCAGTTATGATCTTGGGAAACTGCTTATGAGGTAAAATTTTCATTCCACCAAAAGCAGTTTCCTGCCAGTTATTGCGCAACTTTCTGCAACGTTGCAGAAAAGGAACAACAATTCACAATCATTATTATATGAATTTTGTATTTACACCGAATGCTTAATGAATGAAATCTTCGCTAGCGATGCTCGTCAACTGCTCTAAAATAAAATAGATATTGCAGAAGAACTTTCTTAACAATGAGTGAATTTAACAAAAATTATGGATACTTTGAAGAAAATGCTAAAATTAGCTTCTACAAATCTAGTTAATCCTGTACTCACAATACTTAAAATCTACTATTGGTAGTCATTTATCCTACGTTCGTCAGCATATCCGATAGTCAAAATAAAATAAACACAACGGCCGTAATGTTCCATATTTCAAAGGGGGAAAATAAATAGATTACAATTAAAAGAAGATAACAAAACTCAGCAGCGAGATATAATAGCATGCATTAATAATACATACAGTTTTCGATATTTAAATTAATTATGAAAAATAACTATTTGAACTCAACAAAAAATGGCGCTTTAAATTAAAAATCGCTATTTGATTGTATTCAACTCAGACTGAAGTAATCCGTTCGAATTGTCAACTCAAAAAAACTTTGCAACCAATTGCAATTTTGTAAGTCGTTTTGCAAATTTGCAATTTGTAGTTTAAGTAGCATTTTCTTAAGTAACTGGTAATAATACAGTGATGTACACAACGCAACGGAATACGAAAATTGATTGTGATATAGTAAACGGCCTACCGGTGTGGAACGTTTATTCCTAAGATAATTATTACACTTAGTTAATTGTAGAGAAGTAAAACGTATAAAGAATGCATGGAAATGGCTGTGCAACACGGAGTAAAAAAGATGACATAGTCCAACTAGAGGTCTGTATCGTACCAAGCTGCATCTTGATTGCCGTCAGCAGGCGGCTGAGGTGGGACATGTGGTGGATAGGTATCAATGTCCATGGCGTCAAAATTGAAGTCCATCATTCCATTATCCCCATATCCTTTATCATTTTTGAAACAAAATTTTAGTACATTAAAAACATTGCGAAAATTCTCCGTAGACAAAGGCAAAAGCTTTCAGGAGAACAGTATAACATAAAAGTGCTTCATGCAGAAGCTTTCATGAATGTATTTGTAGTAAACATCACTACTAAAATGCAAGCAAACACTCAACTTTACTTATAGTAAAACATTAAATGATAAAAAATAACAAAAATACCTTTATAATTATTATGGCTGGGGACGCTTGGAGGATTCGAACCAGAGAAAACAGGAGATGAGTCAAATACTTCAGGTGAAAGTATGTCCTAATAAAATCATAAGTGTGAAGAAAGCAAAAATCAAAAAATAAATAAGCCATTCCAACATAAGGATAACTGCAAATATACGGGGCTGCCAAAAGAAGCAAAAACTATGTAAAATGCTCGTAGTACAAATCTTGCAATTGCAAGTAAACAATTGTCATGTATAAATAAAAAGTAAAAGGCATGCATTTAATAATCATTTGCCATAGTCGTGCTGTGTCATAGATGATATGTATTTATGATGCAATGGGCTCTCCACAATAACTACCCTTCGTCTATGCAGATTCGTTTATAAATCACGTCACTGAAACTGTACCTGAAAGTCTGGCGGTGGCGCATTCATATCGTGCCCCCACATGGACTCCCTGTCAAACAACGAATTTGTCAATTCCATCGACAGTCGCTTCTTAAAGTCTGGAGGCTTGTCCTCTGACATGCGGAAGAGAATAGCAGCTGCGTAAGTAGCAACTCCTTCGTTGCGGGAATGGAGGAGCTCGGTGAGAGGTGTCGTGGCTCCCTCCCGTTCTATCATATCTGCTCCCTCCTTATCAGCAGCAAGTTCACAGAGAACTCCGGCCGCGACCCGTTGGATATTTTCGAGTTCATGATAAAGGAGCTATTAAAGTGAAAAATTAAAATTATTAACTTGTATTGAAACTGGAATGAGTCACGGTCACGGCTTCATTGAGGGCTGTCTGAATAAAACTATTTCTTCTTTACCTGAACAAAAATGGAGATAACATTCATTCCTCGAATCTGGGCACGATTATGTGCTTCCCTTGCCAAAATGTGGAGTGCCCCCACAGTTCCCTCCATAATCTCCTCCATTCTCACTCCATCTGGATACAATGCAACACTACCTCCACTGGAAACTGACGTGCGTCGCTGGGAGTCTTGATAGGCTCTCATTAGCAAATGCACAAGCCGTGCAATTGCGCCATTGTCACGTAATGGGGCATGGTTTGCTGGGCACAATGCCAGATTTCGAATCAGCCCAATGACAGCTTTAATGAGTGGCCAACGTGATGGGGGTTGCATTAGTTTGACAACTACTTGAATGCCGTATGTAAGTCCTGAATGCATTGAGACAGATTCTGTGAAACTTAAGTTGTATTACATGTCCACTGCTATGGAATTTACATAAAACGGTTCTTCAAGCATTTTACTTACGAATTGCATTTTGAGCCATTTCGGACTCGGGATGCCGAGATGTTAAGTGTCGCAACGCGCAAATCGCTGGTTCTGTTATTTCCTCCCGTTCTCCAGCGGCTCGAACAGTGCACACGAGAGCCTCAATTCCATTCAGTTGGCACACGACGACCTTGTTTCGTTGATTGTTGCAAGTCAAGTTGGAAAGAATTCCAGCGGCGCAAGTGACAATGTTTCCGTCCTCAGATGCCAGAAGTGTAACCAAGCTTTGAAGGAGACCCTCCAGCCCATCCTGCATTGAAAATAAATTTCCATCTTATCTTCTCTAATTAGATCGTTGCATTAGTAATACTCATGCTTTTCAAGCTGTCACAAAACGTACAACTTTAGTTGCTGCATCAGAAAGATTCCTCAGAGTCCACAAACAATTCAGAACCAATCTTTGCGATGGATGACCCAAATGGATTGCAAGTGCCTGCATGCCTCCTGCCTCCACAATGGAAGGTTTATTGCTGCCGCAAACACTCAAAACTAGAGGAAACCAAGTTCACTTTTGAAAAAACTTGTATCTTTTTTTTAATCTTTACTGAACGCTTGGAATAAATCCCATGAACTAACCTTTCAGAACTCGGGAAGTTGTCCACAACAACTTTTCATAGTCGTACGATCTCATAATCCTAACCAACTCGACTGGTCCTTGGGAAGCAAGAATGATAAGTTTTGATTCTTGATTTCCATAAGCAAGAATCTGAAGACAGTCAGTCACAATTGCCAAAAACTTGACGTTGTTCCTCTGGAGGAGGGACACCATTTTCTGGAGACCTCCTGCTAATCTCACGGCCATTTTTGAGCCTTCCTGATGGAGGAGAAGATTGTGCAAGGTAGTAATAGCGTAGAACAAAACCGCCTCCACTGGGGAGCTGAGAAGTTTAACAAGTGCTGGAATTCCTCCACTCTTGAAAATAGCAAGGAGACCCTGTCGATGGTGGGAGAGGTTGTGGAGAGTTCCAACGGCTCCCTTTGTAGTTTCCAAGTCATTTGAGCTACTGATAGCTCTCACAAGCGCGGCCACCATTTGAGGGGAGTTCATTATGGCATGTCGAGATGCTTCTTTCTTGCTGAGTTGATGTACCATCATTGCCGCTTGTGAGACGACAACTTGGTCTTCGTCGTTCAGCAACTTGATGAGCTCAGGAATGGCACGAGTTGCCAGATCGGCATCGTCCTGATAGTTGATAAGGTTAACGACAGCATGCTTCAACATTTGAGAAGGCTCTGCAAGTCTTTGAACCGCGGTAGGCTGGGAAGGATCAAACTGGGTTGAAGGAATTTCAACACCTTCATCTAACGTTTCTGGAAACATGGCTGCTCGGACGCGCTGAGATCGCGTGATATTTAGTTCTGTGTTCATTTCTAAAACAGGTTAGAATGAGGAAATTGGATTATTTAACCTTATCTAATTAATGCCACACAACTTTGCCAAGAATTAATTAACGCCAAGAAAATGTGGCATACCATCCACTTGATCTTGTGTGAATCCAGTGTATCCTTGTGAGTCTAAGTCGAAAAGGAGTGGATCCTCCAGCTCCTCCTCTCTGATCGAATGGGCTCCTGTGGTAGCTCCAGAATGGACTCCGGAGTCCAAAACTCCGTAGCCTCCTTGCTGCCACATTATCGTCTCACTGTTCTTGTCTGCGTGAAAATATAAAATTTTGAATGTAAAGCGCGGTCGGTAATTATCAACAAATTAGACACGAGAACAATGGACAGTTAGTTACCGTAAGCAAATTTGCATAATAAATGTGTATACTTACTTGGCCGTGAGGCGTTGGCAGAGCCGTGCATTTGATATTCCATCTTGGAAATTAATTCTTTTCAATTTACCCCAATGTCTCAGTAACTCTATTGATTTACCACAATCAACAAAAGCAACAAGAATTATTCACCTGCCGTAAAATGAGTTAATTCTATGAAATATAGTTATAACCGCGGAATAATTAAAATGTTCGTAACAAGGAAAAAATCGGGGTTTATCTATGCATTGAACTATGAACTATTATCCATTTCGAGAGGATTAAAAAACTTAAAAATTTCTTGGCTGGCAATTGTGTAGCTCACAACATGGCACAAGACTAGCCCTTTTAGTTGAAACGTTAATTTCTGTAAATTGCCTCTTTAACTAAACTAGTTCCTTAAAAATGTTACATATATAATTATGGTATAACAGCATTAAAAAATTACATTTATTAGAATTAACGAATTTACTTGGAAATTTATTCTCACAGGAAAAAATGCTACTACTTTTCAACCGTGCGTTGTCATCAAACAAAGATAAACTAGCTTCACTCAGCTACGCTACGAAATTTCCTGCTTGTTCCATAAACAAAATATTCGCACTTATTGAGCACTTACATCTTTCCCGTTTTTATAACTTCATACATGAGCCTTCTTCAAATTCCTGTTGGTAACGTGAACCAAACCACATTTAACTATTCCTTAATTTCACGCTTCCTGTGAAACCAGGAATAGGAATGTTACAAGCTACTCCTTCTCGTAACAATAATTAGATTGTTTAATTTAGTACTACAACCAAATCAACTAATAAAAAGTAAAATGTGCATTCATTTAAAAACAAACTTGCTTTTTTTATTAAAAAATAGTAATTCCGATGGGCAGGAATTTCACTCGCAAGTATACATACCTATTATGAGTGTAGATTTCTGTAGTTTTTTATGGATGTGTAGCGTAATATATTTTATTATACCTATACTAAAAAGTATTGTAGTTGTTGGGGTCTGGTGTTGTATGTAATATGTATGTATTTTTTGTTGTTTTGCTGGTCACCTCCTCTTCAAAAAACCCGTACGAGTGAATGAAAGTGGAGTTGAATTCCTCTCCTCCTCCTTCTTGTGTTAGGTACACTCTACAAAACCTGCTCTAGATTCATTTCTCGTCCTATGCAATGCTCTGTGCTGTTGATCACAATAATGTGTAAAGTATAGTGATGGTAATTAACTAGGGACTAAATGGACAAATCATCACCAGCAAATTCTTAGTATGATTTACTCATATTTTTTTACATGATGACTCCTCCGCTGTGCTTGTATTGCATTTCAACAGATCAATAGTTGTATGCGTAAGGATAAGAATGATGAAGGTAAAAGTATAGTGTCATACAGGATGAAGGATGTACGTAACGTACAAAATTATCCGATGAGATGACTAACATGCCAGAGTGAGTAAGCTTTTCAATTTGTTCTGCAATTCTGCATAGCACTTAACTTAGCGAATTATTTGTCTGAGTTGGGTATAGGTATACGCGTAACATTGTGATTACTACAATTTTTCATAAGAATTTTTTTTTGAATCGGGTCCTTCTCTCGCTTCAGAGTAGAGTACATAATGGCAAATCAGGTTTCACACTCCTTTCTTGTTAGAGATCTGTTGTGTACATTGATAATACGGAAAGTACCACTTTCATGTTTCTAAAGTACATAGTGATGAACGTCATTTTTGTTATCATGGCTTATGGATGGGTTATGGGCCCCCTTTTCAGACCGTTGCGTTGGGTTGTCTTAACGAGCCATACATAATCATCAGCAACTTCAATCAGCATCTCTGCTAAACTCAAGAAGATCCAAATCCAACCACCCAGAAAAGCGTCATCTATAATAATGATGCATGCTATATGTATGCTACATGACAATACAGATTTGTATTACCTATGTAGATAATAGATGCAACCATATAGGATGAAATACGGAAGGTGGTGAATTGTTGGGAGCTATATGCATTGGTTGTGGAGGATCACCCATTATTTTTCTGTTAGCTTTTTACCCCGTTACCCGTTCGTTCAAACCATGATATGTTATATGGAGTACTTGAAATCTATCTACCTATCTAGTATAGTCAGTACTGACTATTATGGCTTTGCTTTGTCATATTAAAAATATGTACACTGTGTACTTCACTTACACAAACCCTATTTATATCGAATGGGTTTCTTTCTGACATGAGTCCACAAAGCCAAAGAAGGTAAAAGATGGTACAGGTGCATTATATGTATATTAGTAGCTTCTTGCTGCAAAGTTTCTTTTTTTTGGTTCGTTACTAATATACTGAAAGATGTAGGTTGTAGGTTGTGCATACACTTTTATAAACAAAATAACAACCATGTCAGTTCCACTGACATTGGCTTGCTCCCTGTAGCTGTAGGCTATGGTGCAGCGAGCCCTTGTCTCTTGTTTGTAGAAAGGCTTCGTTCCGACATCTCTCTGAAAATATGTTGTTGAAATTGTAGACCCTGCACTGTAAGCAAAACAAGGGAATAGTACAAGCCAGAAGTTGGGATTGGGAGTGCAATGAACAAAGAGTTTTAAAGTTTCAAGCACACGTATATTATACATGTACTTTTTTGGAACTTAAAATTGGAAGGCCTTAGGGGTATCACTTTGGTAAACCTTGAATAAGGTTGTACTGAATGCATACATAGCAACATTTCTTTTTGGAAAAGAATCGAGCCCGTGTCTGAGCTAAGGGGCATAGTCTTCTCAACCAGGCATATATATCCGCCACTTAAATGCATAAAAATGCACATGTATATAATATTATGCCTTTATACCAGAAAATGAAATCATGATGCAAAATTCGGATCGAGCCAATCAAAATATCCACGCATGCAAAAATGCAAAGTTATTTATTATTAGGAAAATTGCAGTATATATGTACTACGTATTAGTATTTTGGCATGGCATACATGATATTAATAGGATCGAATGCTATTTCATGATATTTCAATTTGTCGGTATTTTTTTCTCAAATTGCTAACTGGGTCTTTGAATAAAACTGGATCCAGGCGAACATTAGAACGTTTCAGAGGCAAGGACCCAAAAATATCGGCTAGCTCATTAAGACATGAATGTCGCTGACGGAAACGCTCCGGATTAAATTGCTGAGATCTATAATGAAAAACTGTTATATATCCATCTTTTCATCTTTACAAACAATATTAAAACATCCAAAACGATAGCATACCTGGATGAGTCTGCGGAAGCTCTTTTCCATGTTAACTTAATTGGATTTTTTCGGGTAGTTCTAACTATCAAAAAGTTCATGACTATATCCTCACAGTTTTGCAGTGATTCCACTAAGAGTAAAGCTGCAGGAGGAACTTTTATCCAGTAAAGATGATTGTAGTACGCATGATAAATGGAAGCTCCAATTAAAATCATGCTGTAATCATTTCCCCACTTGGAACTATAGTGCCACATTTCCTATGAAGGTACAAAACAAAAAGTTTTTTAAACACTGCTCATTCAATTTTTTAAAAAGAACTTTAGGTATAACAGGAGTTGTATTAGATTTACACTAGATTCGTCCCAGTAATGGGATCGCGACTGGTAACCAATCAGTCTATCAGGAAATAGCTTCCATGTGCTGTACGCAAAGTCCATTTCATCTGAGTTTAGTATAATATCCTCGTCCAAAGAGAAAATCTAATTAAATCAACATGATTAGCTTATTATCATACTTAAAATTGGAATACTACTTTACTGTGAATATTTTCGTACAGCGTCAGTCTCAATTTCTTCGTCAGATAGAAACCGCTGAGAAACTGTGTTTGAGGTAGCTTCCTTAATTTTTATGGGTACTGGAACTTCTGGCCAAATCCTAGGTATTGCGCGCTCCGTGTTCCACATTACTATAATCTACAGTGACAATTTTTAAGTTAAGAGTATATTTAAACTTGTACATAGTAGAAAATTTGTTCATAAAATTTGTTACTCACTTTTGAAATGTGTCTACTTTTGCCAGCGTTCTTAACAAGTCTAAAGAGGGCAGAATTAGAAAAGCCGCCAAGAGTTTTCGGTGTAACCGCATTAGAATGGACATAAATTATAGCTGTAAAATTAGGGCGAAGCGAGTTGGTACTACTGCAGTGATGGAATGGAAATCTGTCAATGTCGTCGGCAAAATTCATGTCAAAGTTTAAGGCACCAGGAGCAGTGTTCCAAATCAGAAGATCCCTCGCCAAATGCTTTTGGATTCTATCACGAATTATCTGTTCAGAAGAAACAAGCATATTTTAATGCAAATGTTTATTACATGTTCTAATTTTAGCATTCATTAGCACGGAAAGCTGCAAAATTGCAGAAATGGGTTGGGTACCTCAAACGTAGTGTCCACAATCCTCTCCACGGAACTTAAATACTGATTCCAAATTATTTGCGTTTGCTGCTTCATTCGAAATATTTTGGATGGGTCAATTGAACGGACCACATCAAGGATTTGGAGTAAAGATCTCTCATCACCCATTACTGTACTTGCAGACCAATCGATTACTTCAGCGAATGGAAGAATCCACCCATTAGAGAGCACAACGGGAATACACCCATTTTTTAAAGTCTCCAGAAAGCGGAACGAGCCTAATCTCCTTCCACGAGGAACAAGGCAGAATGTCGAATTTTGAAGAAGAACCTCGTAGTCGTACTTATCGTACTCTTTGTTGTCCTCATCGCATCTCTCATCCTTCATTTCTTTCCAGTTCTTTCCGTGTTTGCAAGTTGTCACCATTATGACGTCTTCCGCGTTATGCAAATGGTACACGGAATCTCTTGTCTCGGAGCCGATCCCGTATACATATCGCTTACCTAACCAAAATAATAAGCAAACCCCTTCAGCCTTCGGAGCTTTAACTATGAACATCAATTGCTTTATTTTCATTTTGAACAGTTTACCTTTAAATGCAATCACATGCCGTTTATGCGACGGAAACTCATTGTTGCTTGCGGTTCCCAAGTCATCTCCCTTATCAGGATGCGAGGGGTGAAAGAGGGGCAACGATATGTCAAAGGCTGGGCGGAACTGCTTCACTGACATAGACGCTTTAGCCAATATAGCTTTACCAACATAAAATCCCAGTTCCGTTTCATTGTAACTTGGCCACGTTCCAGCGTACAAGTTGAATACGATGTGATTTTCCCCATTGTTCCAGTACTAGAGTTAGAGTAATAAATGAAAATTGGAGTTGAATTATTTGAATTAGAAATTAAACTAGTTTGCTAAACGGTATATTTTAATTTGTGTTCGCTCACTGGAAGTTTCTTTAGTCTTGCAGCAACATTTCGCACGTAGTCATGAGATAACTCATCCCTATCTAAAGTATCGATACTTAGTACAAAAAGACACGCTTCACTCGGATCGTTTGTGTAGTAGTGAGAGGACATAATTCTATTAAGTATTTTTTCGTATGTGACACTGATGGGAACAAATTTGTCCAGTGGATACACGTACACTTTTAAATTGCCTGTCATCTGGCATCTATCGAAGTTAAAACACGTTTCCATTCTACAGGGCCCTCCAGTTCTCCTCTGGTAACTGAGGTCGCTGTACCTACTGTGTAAGTCAGAATCGGTAGGGTTATAATCCTTTTTTCCCTTATCCAACTGATTCTTCGGGACATCATCGTCAAAATCTGCAGCGACAGCGTCAACGTCCCCCTCGTCGTTGTCTCCTCCAGCGGCCCCTCCACTATTGTCATCGTAGTCATTATGAATTCCGTAATATTCGAAGAGGTCGTCTACTGTTAAAAATGACTCAGCTGCCTCAATTGTTTGGAATTCAACCGCATCTTCCTGCTTCTTGAGGTAATCTCTGTAGTGATCGGATAACTGTGCGTTGGGACGAGGAGCTGATTCTTTGGGGGAAGAGAAAGGCTCTTCCTTTGGAATGCTAGATGACGATCTCGTGTCGTTCTGCGGCAACCTTTGCAGAATCCAGCCAAAGAGAAGTAATGAAAGGAAGAGCAAACAGCCCACCAATAAAAGTGGTGACCGTCTTCTTCGCATCTTTCGATTTTCACATTTTAAATTAGAATTATATTTTCCTCTCCATTAATAATACTAACTCAACTCCTATCCTCTATTTAAATCTTATAAGTTTTGGAGGTAACATGAAGGGCTGCTATTTGTATCCAGCAACCACATCATTTCTCGTATTCAATCAACTCTAAAAGTTTCCAAAAACATTATATTTTTCGATCACTCTATTGTAAATGCACCTCCGTTCATTGTTGCAAACAAGTGCTTTTGCTGCAAATTATGATCTCTCTCATTCTGAACCAAGTAGAGAGACTTTCACTCGAGAACTTGCTTATGCGCGTTTTTAGACTACCCTGGTGCTGGGGCCAAGTGAAACAATGCTCACATGAGGGAAAGTGATATGGGTAGATATGAAAGTGAACTTTCTCCTTTTTGTGTGCTTTATTAAACGTGTATTTACTTAATGCAATAATAGAGTACTATTTAACTTAGTTTCGTCCCAACATATACGCAAAACTTTAGAGTGATTCAGCATTGATTCATATTCAGTTTATTTCAGACCGTTAAAATAAAGTAATTCTTGTGTAATTAGCAACTGTAATGAACAGCCGCAGTTGGATTAACTTAATTATTACAATTTAATTGATTGGATTAGTAGCACTAAATTATTATTTACATGCTATATTTGCTGCAGCGCTTGGATTAGTATTTATAGTTTCGCCTAGTGAGTCCAACAGTTCCTTGCGGTAGTCATCAAAGTCGCCATCTATCTCTGCGATTCCTCTTTCTTCTACAACCCATAGCTGACAATTTGTCTCTCGAATTAGTCTTTCGTCGTGACTAACTATTATAACACCACCTTGATATTCATTTATAGCTTCCGTCAGTGCTTCAATGGACTCCATGTCCAAGTTATTCGTAGGTTCATCCTATACAAAGCACATTACAAGTTAATCTGAGCCATGGAAGGACCTTGCATCACGATACTGATAATTTTACATAAACTAACCAAAATTAGAACATCAGGTGCATTCAGCTTAAGCTCAGCCAGAGCTACTCTAGCCTTCTGTCCTCCAGACAAATCCTTCATTTTAATTGTGTGCGCATATCCTGGTAATCCAAAGGATCCTAATTCTTTCCTCGCCTTTTCGTACTGCAAATCGAATAATCTTATTAAATACTCCGTCGGGGTTTCTTCCGCTGTCAAATGTTCTCCGGAATGCTGGTCAAATTTTCCTATTCTCTGTTTTCAAGCATGAAATAAATCATTGTTTAATCAAGGAGTTTACGAATTGAATTAACTTTCTACTCTATTGTAGGTATTTGGGTGAATAGGTTACTTACCAATCTATGATTTTTCCGCCACTCTCCTTTTGTAGGTTCCAAAACTCCGGTTAACAGGTTAAGAAAAGTAGACTTGCCTACACCATTAGGCCCAACAATGGCAACTCTAGATTCAAGGTCAATACCAAACTCCACAGTTTCGAATATATAGTCTTTGTGAGTAGGATATTTAAAGAAAGCATCGTGCAATCCCAAAATTGGAGGCTGAAGTGGTGGTGGATCTGGAAACCTAAACTTGACAATGTAATCCTTCGGTCTTGCAATCAGATTCATTGTTGCTACAGACTCGTCATCATCCCTATCGTCCTTCTTTCCTTTTCCTTTTTGCTTTTTCTGAAGCTGGGCTGCTTTTGTCTTCTCTTCTGCTGCTTTGGAAGACTTTCCAGACTTTTTCATTTCCTTTAAGCGCTTTTCTTGCTTTTCGTATTCTTTGATGTGCTCTGCTTTCTTCTGCTTGTGCATTCTTCTAAACATTGTATAATTTCCTCGATAGTAGAATAGCTTATGTTGATCGAGATGAACAATATCCGTGCAAACATTATCCAGAAAGCCTTGGTCGTGAGAGACAATTAAGAGTGTCTTCTTCCAACCCTGTAAGTAACTATTGGATTACAAGATTTATGAAAAATTCGTAAAACTTTAAACTTCTAATGTTCAGAATTTGTTGTAAAACCTACTTATCCAACCAAATAACAGCGTTCAAATCCAAGTGATTTGCTGCAAAAAAGTTTTAAATAAATAAGTATGAGATTATTATCGAGTGAATCATACCGATCATATTTTAAATTATTTCATTTGACATTCTTACTCGGTTCGTCAAGCATTAATAACGTGGGCTCGATAAACAAGGCACGAGCCAGTGATACCCTCATGCGCCAACCTCCGGACAAATTTTTAGTAGGCCGTTCCATCATTTCTTTGGTAAACCCTAAACCTGCCAAAATTCTCCTAGCCTTCGGCTCTGCTGCATCAGCGTTAATTGCTTTTAATTCCTCGTACACTTCCGTGAGTCTGTCCATTGCCTCTCTTTGCTTTTTGTCATCTGTCTATTGAAAAATGAAAGTTTAACAAAAAAAGTAATGATTTAATAAAAAAAAATAAGTAACAAATGAAAATCGTGAACATGAGCTTTACCTCTGAATTAGTTTTTTCTTCCAGTTCCGCACATTCCTTCAAAAGTGCACTTCTTTTCACATCCGCTTTCAGGACAACCTCTACACATGACTCCTCGTCAGGGGCTACTTCCTGTTCACAGTAAAGTACATCAATTGAAGCTGGAATTTTGAAAGCTCCTGATGCTAGATGTCGTAACAGTGTTGTTTTTCCATGCCTTTAAAAAATTCGAAAATTAGAAACCACGAGCTTCACAAAACGTAAAACTATTTAACTTATTATTTATCCCTTACCCATTTGGGCCAACAAGACCGTAATGTCTCCCATTTGCAATAAGGAGATCAGCGTTCACGAACAAATCTTTTCCCTTCGCGGAAATGTTAAATTTTTCTACTTTGATATCCACAGCACCATCATCAACTTGCTTTTCCACTTGAGAGACAGTGAAATTTTCAGCAAGTTCACTATGACCCTGACCTCCTTTTTTTAACATTGACTCCATATGCTTTGCAAACTCCAACTAATAAAGTAACAAATATGTAACAAAATTCTAATTTGCAAGAGAATAAAAAACAATACAGGGAAAATTCCCGGTAAGTACAATACCTCTTTCTTAAGCTTTTTCTTTTCTTTATGGGTCAGCTTCTTCTCCGGTTCCTTCTCTCCTTCCTTCTTCTCCTCAATAACGGCTTCCATCTGCATCAGCTTCCACGCGTGGCTCGTTTCCAATTTCTGCTATTTGTGGTGGCTCGGGAGTGGGTTCCTTAGGGGCTAATTCAGGTTCAGGACTTGCTTCCTGATCGTCTTTTTTGCCTTTCTGTTTACCTTTTCCTCCCTTTTTGCCCTTATCGTGTTTTCCTTTCTTTTCAAGCTGAACCTCTTCTTTAACAGGAACAGGAGCGACTTCCGGCTCCTCTTCCGAGTCTTGGTCATCATTCAGCATACTGAATCTATATAGGTAACCCTGTTGTAACTACTGACGATACAGCTATTTAAATTTACTGTGTGACAAAAATCCATTACCCGCTCTTGGTTTTTGTCGTTGAAATGTTTACGGCTTCCATTTCTTCAGCAAGATCGTCGATTTCATTCGATACATCGACAGTTTCATTTATATGCTCTTCAAACTCCATCTGTATGAAACAAAATTTAAATAAAATATGAACATAACACATACATAAATTTTAACACAATATCACTGCACATATTCAATATGAAACCAGAATTGACTAACGTCTAACATTCGAAGTCCCAACACTCGCATTGAGTCACATATTTCAAACATTTCAATTTCATACCTCCTTTTTCTGCTTCTTTTTCTGCTTCTGAGTGATTTTCTTTTTTGGGCTGGCAACTTGTTCCTCATCATCCTCATTATCATCTTCAATCATTTGCTTTGATTCAACTTCCAGGTCAGAATCAAACTCATCTTTCTGAGCTTTTCCTCCTTTCTGTTGAAAATTAAAACCTTACGAGTTTAATTCTACTTACAAAGGCTATTACTAAAAGCTCGGCCGTTGTGGCACTACAATCTTGAAAAACCGCAAGAGTCACTTACCTTCTTCCCTTTTTTACTCTGTTTTCCCTTGGGCATCTCTGCCTCTACAGCAGGAGTGGATTCGGCTTCTGAAGAATTTCCTTCATCAAGCATACCAAACCTATAAAAAGTAGCGAAAATAAATAAACTTTAGAAATTCTTTTTAACCAACTTATTTATCACAGACTTCTTTCAGCAATGATCTAACTACATTATACAATGTCAGTGGAATGGTTAAAGGTTTATCTTTGTCACGTTCTTATCCTAAACAGAGAGTACATATGAATAGTCAACACCTGTTCTGGCAATGAGAACGTTTTTATATCGCACAGATTTAGAAGTTAAAGGGTCTTTTTATATTCGTTCCCCTAACTAAAGCCATCGTGTGCTTAATGCAAATCGATACATCACACCAAGACGCCAATATATTAAGAATAATTCTTATTTTGCAGTATCATAGCACAAAATAACTTACCCTTTTTTCTGCTGCTTCCCTTTCGCTGGGGTGGGTTCATCGGCATCGTCTTCATCACCTGGTTGACTTCCTATTGTATCCAAATGTTCTTCAAATTCCATCTAGGGCAGAATCATGACACCATGCTACTGTTAATATTTTTATCAATATTTTTTGAACTACTATAATTTACGGCCTTACATCCTTCTTTTGCTTCTTTTTCTGCTTCGCTGTCAATTTTTTCTTTTGCCCTTTGCTCCCCTCTTCCTCGTCATCAGGCAGAGCGGTTGGTTTACTGAGCTCTTCANTATATTATGTCAAATAATCATAAATCCAAGTACAATTGATTATGTACCTTTTTGTTCTTCCCCTTCGGCTCTTGAGTAGGTACTACTGGAGTTGGCTCTTCATCGGAATCATCCCCTTTACCTTTCCCTTTCTACACAGCAATTAAAACAGTTTATTAGAGCAGAGATCAAACAAATATGGAGAGCTCAGCTTATATTATGTCAAATAATCATAAATCCAAGTACAATTGATTATGTACCTTTTTGTTCTTCCCCTTCGGCTCTTGAGTAGGTACTACAGGAGTTGGCTCTTCATCGTCCTCATCCGCCTTTCCTTTTCCTTTACCACCTTTCTTGCCTCCCTTACCCTTCTTTTTTGATTCTTCGACAACAGAGCTCTGCTCGGAAGCAACAGATTCCTGAAAGTCCTCCTCCTGAACTTTCGATTTCTTCGGCATTTTAATTCAAGCACTTATTTCCCTTCTATTGGAACTCAATGGCTTTAGCTTAAGTAGAAATTTGGTACTAAATAATAAACATATGTTTGCTTCCTCTCTTCCAGTTCTACAGTAGTAGACAGACAGACGGGTGAGTACAATTCCTTGAGACAACAATTAACTAGCTAAAATTCAATCATAAAAATGAAAAACTCTACTAATAATGTTATTGTTAATCTCGTTTCAACAATCTGTTCACAGTTCTCTTTCCGTATTAATATTCGCTATGATTTAGATTAACTTCTCTCTCTCTACACTTTAGGCCCTTTCTTTCAACTTGAATGGTTCAAGGTACACCAGAAGGTACCAAACTACAAACTGTATCAGTTATCAGTACAGGACGTGCTTTTAAGTTACACTGACAGCGGCTAGGTCGGCTGCTTCACTCAACAATTCGCGTCAAAGTAAAGAACGCCACAAGCTAGCATAACAATATATACCTAACGGTAGCAACGAAAAATTAACGTTGTAGTTGTATGACTAACTCTGTTTAAAGTTAAACGTATACACACTACAGACTCTAGGCTCTGCGCTTACTTGTGCCTTCACTTCGCATCTGCCGACCAGACTATCAAAAAAATTGGCCAATTCACTTCATTCAGCTGACAAAAGCCACTGCCAGCAGTATAGCAATTGCAACTTCAATCGCGAAGAACAAGATAAGATAAGAGACCCAAAATCCAAAAAGCTCTTTCATTTCACTTTTCACACGACTTTTACTTTGTATATGCAAACAAAAACGTGCATTTTTACCTTTCCGTTCACAGAGCATAACAGTGCAGAAGATGATTGAGAAGCCGATCTTATTTGTAGAGAACCGCCGCTCTTGTGTGCTCAATGCGCGTGAAGTTGTCTTCGTGTAAGAAAGAAGTAAAGCAGCAGCAGCCTCAGCTGTTTCAGTCCACATTGTGCCGCCGGTATTAATAAGTAAACATGTTTTGCAGCGTGCACTGTGCAGTACAGTATAATCGACAAGAAATTTTAAGTCAGTTTACTGACAACTGCTTTGAAATTAATTTCAATCTAAAGTTCTAGGCTTACCGATATTGATAAGGTTCGGGTTGATGATGGTGATTTTTGCTATAAATTGTCATTGTCAAGTCCATCCGACGCCCACAAGTGCACCTGCGTAAAAAACAAGCAGCTACATGAAGTTCGACTACTTGTTGGGGAGAACGGAAGTGGAGTAAGTATCTTTGCACCGTGCTGTGTCTTTTCACTGTCGGCAACGATCAACAATGGGGGGAAAGGATAGGTTATCATCATCATCGGCAAATTTGCAAAGTCTTCCTGATAAGGTAACGATATCTATCTATATCTATCGATATCGGATGAAATTGAATAATGTTTTTTTTACTTTGGAGACTTACTTTTCTTTCGTAGGCAGTCAAGACTGTTGTGAATTATCTTAACGTATGGAATTTGATGAATCTACGATTAGTCTGCAAAAAAACGAAGTCATGGGTAGAGAATCCAGATGTACTCCAGCGAATCCCAGTATCCATTAAAGAGAGAAAGTTTCTTAGGATGTTCTTAAAGTCAAAAGTGGGCTGGAGCCATCTTTCGATTATTTGCGACAGTCAGGACATTTCAGGGGAATGGATAAAATCAGAACTCTACCTAAATTTATTTTCCAAGCTTAACACATCTCTAAGAGTGCTGAAACTATTGGAGCACAGACTTTCCTATAATTACGGCCTGACTATGATTGTTCGAAATTGTCCAAACCTTCACGTGCTGGAGTTAGGAACACTTGACCTAAAAAAGGCAAGTCTTCCTTTAACGGATGAATTCATGGACTGTATCAAATCCCTGCAACATTTAGCAATATCGTATGTGGCCTGGGAGAAAGCAAGCGATCTCCAGTTTCTATCCCAAATCCTTACAAACTGTAGAAAGTTAAAGTTTTTCAAAATTCCGTATATCTTAACAGCATCCGTATACTCCCTGTATCCGAATCTAAATTCTGACGAGATTGACCTGAAACTAGAAGCCATTTTCAGAGCAAATATTCAGACGCCTTTAATTAAAATCCTGGAAAATTATAAAAAGGACACATTAAAATATTTAGATGCTGAAAATTATGATCTGGATCAGCTAGCAAAATTAATTCCGGTTTGTGATCAGTCTGGATGTCTGTTAGTTAATGTAGCAGAGTTACTTGAAAAGGACTTAACCAAGGAGCAAAGTAATTTGTTGGGTGGTGTTATTGGCTCTATAGTACAATGCACCAATTACTTACCATTTGACAAGTTGAGTAAACTGAAAAGTGTAACCATTTCAACTGAGGAATCATCGGATATTGACAAACGTTATTCAGATGTTTCACTCCCTTCGTTAAAAAATGTGGATCTGACCCTGTCAAATTCCATCTTGGTTTCGGCGAGAGTAGCATCTTGTCTTCTACAAACGAAAAGGGATAGCGTCGAGAATATTTCTGTAAAATTCAAGGATCTAACAGGTTCTGCGCAGATCTCTGTTTTTAAGCCAGTGGTTTTCGCTTCCAGTTTTCCTAATCTAAGACACCTTCGATTGGAAGAATTTGATGGGAAGCCCGAAAATTACTGTTTGTTCTGGGAAAGCTTCCCATTGTTAGAGGATGTGCAACTCCTAAACTGTAGAACGTTATGTGACAAGGGGTTGACAGGAAGTGATGAAAGCAAATGGCCCACATTTTTGTCTTTAAAATGTATAAGTTACCAATTTGCTTGCTATTTGCTGACAATGCAGCCAACCTATAAGAAAGAAATCAAATTAAATTTGTGTGTTTTTAGATCTGCGGAAGCTCGTGTTGGAATATTGTGACATATCCGATTCCAGCTTAGAGAACATTATTTCAAAACTAGCTTTAGAAACTCTGAGTTTATCTCTGCCGAAGGTAATTTTTTTGTATACTATAGGCATTTGTCTTTTGTCATTGTAATAGCCAGCTGCACACGTTTTTTTGTTTTTCAGGTGACTTTTGATGGATTGGGTACACTTGCGAAAGGTCCACTAATAAATTCACTTATGATGTTTCAATGTATGAGCCCCGACCACTCAAACGAAGACTACTTCCAGAAATATTTCCAGCAGTTCAAAAACCTTAAAAAGTGCGAAATTTTGTTTTAATAAACAAGAAAAAGAATTTAATAAATACTAATTTAGTAAACGGAAATTTTAAAGATTCCAACTTTTAATGTAAATTTTGGAATACAGGTTCACGGACCAGGGTTCTGCCTGCACATAGAAACCTGAGAACCTTGGTCCATCATATAGATTAATAACAAGAACTACTTTTTTTCACGAATGACATTAGATAATTTAACTTTTCCTGGAAAATTTCTTGCTAAATCTTGATCTTTCACAGCCTTAATTAAATCCTTTTCTCTTTGAGTCGATTCCTTGTCACGAAGGAAAGAGTCCAAAGCTGTCTTTGCAGCCTTTCCTCTCTTAGCCGTGCCAGGTGTCATTTTAATACGGAATTTGTAGTTTTGTAGAGTGGCATAAGGTGCAACTACTGGAACTGCGTACAACAGCTCATCTATTTCCAGTGGACACCCTACAACATGAACAAGAGTACACAATAACCAATAAATATGTAATACTAAACAATATCGATGAGTTACGTGGAATTATTTCCCGTGCCATATAGAATTATTCACCTGTCAGAGTTCTTAGAATATCCACTTGGGCTTCCGGAGCATTTTCCTCCTCTACTTCTGTCTCCTCAGTCTGGCCATCGCCTTCCTGATTTTGATCCAAGATTTCATTATCCTTTTCTCCCGACTCGAGGTTCTCACTGTTTGTCTTAGATCGTTCTGTCGTCCTTTCATGGTCATCGTCATTATCCGAGTTTACAGCTGAATTCTCCTTGCTATCTTCATGTTCTGCGACAGCAGCAACAGCACCCTTCTATAAGAATGGATTGGACAAGGCAAAAAAGTAGACATACTATTGAATAACACAAGGTTCTTAGACTTTATTTGCTTGCAAACAAGTTGTGGTAGCTTACCCTCAGTAGTTGCATTTTAATAAGACGTTCTTCGTCATCTTGGTCTTTATACTTTTCCTTTAGCTTTTTCTTTCTACCGTGATGACCTCGCTTTGGAGTTCTCTGATTGTCTGCATCTCCTGGGTCTCCCTGACCCTTCGCTGCTTTTGGTGGTTCAGGTTGCTTCTTACCTTGAGCCTTTTCATTCTTTCCTGCCTTTTTCTGCTTGTTTTTGAGTTTTTGTAAACTGGGCATGCTGATTGGCGCATGTGTAATCATAAACTCTTCACTGTCAGCTTCTCCAGTCGAAGACTGCAACCGTGTTCGAATCTTGTTTCCTGTAGCGTCAACACCTAGTTCCACATGCGTATCAGGAAATTCGTCATCCCCTTCAGGCATTTTTATTTCTTCTTCCTCCTACAAAAGTACATGCATATACTTACGTACAGTTTTAGAATTTAGGAAAAGTGTCTTACTAACTTTAACAAACTCTTACCTCTTCTGGCAACGAGTTTAAGCTTTCTGACTCGCTAGTTAAATGACGTCTTTGTCGCTCGTTCTTGTGAGCTTCAAGACTATCATCAGTCAACCGAAACAGGAAGCCAAATCCTAAAACAAGTTGAGCAGGAGGCAAATAATTTTTCTTTCCTCGAATCATAAATGAGCCAGTTGGCAAATATTCTCCAGTTGGAGCTGATTTAGAAACTTGGTCGGGGTGAACCCACCAACAAGAACTGACAACTTTACTATCCCACGAACCACTAGACAAACAGGTAAAGTAAAATTAAACTCTTCTCCATCTTCAATATGTAAATCAGTGTTCAATGTTATATGTAAAATGCTTATATAAAAATTTGCTAACCTGCAACATACAGAAAATCCTGCTGCTTCATTTAGTGTTTTCGGAGGAATTGGCTCTCCAGGATTATCATTTTTAATTATTACAGTTGGAGCACCATGAGCATCTAAAATTTTTAAATAAAACATTGTGGAAGAAGTTTTTAAATAAATGAATATTAGTGCCAGGCAGTACCATAAAATAAAATAATATATAACCTGCATGCATGTACACATCTTGAGGATGCATATACTTTTTCACCAACAGCTCGTTTTGCTGGGCATCCCTCCCCCCAAGTACCAAATAGTTCTCCGATGATATAAACCATCGAAATTTCTCAAACCAAAGTACCTTTCTAGCTTTCTTAATAGAGTGAATAGTTTGCGCTTCCTTAATTGAAGCCATTGCTTTCTTTTCCGTGGATTTAAATGCCTTTTCCTGAGACTCCAAAGTTCTTTCCTCCTTCTTGGCAGAAGCTTTTTTCAAGTCATAGTACTTGGTGGCATTTGCGTACGCAGATAAATATAAATCGACACTAATTTTCATTGGCTCTTCATCCTCCTCATATGGATCTCTACGAACAAATAAACCAAAATTAGTTTTGCTAAAATATTTCGCTCGATGACCTTAGCGATAAACCTTCATCAACCTACTTCAAATAGAGGGTAATCGAATTCTGTTTTAGGTTTAGTGATGAAATAGTGCATGCAAGCGGGTCTCCAGTTGATCTTGCTTCCTTTAACTCCTCATCGATGGTCTCCCATGGAATTTGACTGGCAACAAGTTTTCTAACAGTATTCATTGCCATTTCCACAACTGCTGAATTGTTCGTAATGAGTTCCGCCTTTCGTCTATCGACTTCTTGTCCCATTTTTAATTCGTCCAGACGTTTCTTTTGATCCAGCTTAACTTTCTCTAGCTTTCGAATAGCTTCTTTCTCCTAAACGTTATCAAAGCTTTGAATATTAGAAAACTTTTAAATTCAATATGTAGTTAATGTTTATAGTACAACGGTGAATTACCTGGTTGAGTTGTTTCATATCCAGTTTCTGCGACTCAATCTTAGAAAAAAACTCGTCAACCGCCACATCAAAACTATCGAAATTGACTACTTTCTCCGAATCAAAATCATCAATCACTACGCTTGGATGAAACTGGTCATAGAAAATTTGATTGTCTCCATTATTTGCCTGGGAACCGCTTGCTTCACTTTCAACTTTGTTTTTCGGTGTAGTGCATAAAATGAAGCCTTCAACATTAATCTTCTCAGACAGAATCCTTGAGCCGATTTCAAACGCTTCCCTGATCTTAGCAGCAAATTCGCTACGGAAATCAGGAAATATATACATATGCAAATAATGATTACTGGCTGGGTTGTTTGAAAGTTGTTTTACCTTAACGCAACATCAGACTCAAAGGCTGGAATTTTGGTCTGGGGTGCCAATTGCTTCAGTTTGAGGACATGGGAGAAGAGGGCCGGTCCGAATTCTACTTTCGACATGAAGATTTCTCGCAAACTTTTATTTGTTAATCCCGATTTTAAAATTTCAATGATCTGGCTTTCGTCAATAGCAAACACCTGCTTTGCTTTGTCGACCGCGTACACTTCATGCGCTGCCAGTCTATGGAAAACAAGAAATACCGCCTTACTCAGTGACTTGAAACATTTCAAAGAAACCTTATCACGATATTGTACATTTTTATGTAGAGTTTCTTTTGATCACCTTTCTTCACCAGCTATTCTAGGTCTCAGGAGGTTCAAAATCTTGTAGTTGTGGTCGGTGAGTAATATGTTCCCTTTATCATACAGTTCCAGTATCACATGGTGTGCAACAACGTCCACTCCAAATTGAAGGTCTACTATACGATCTGCACCGACCTGTACGATTTTCTCCAGTCGTTTGTTGTTCAAATGCTTTCGTAATTTCATTGCAAAACCCGAAGGCGCTGCAAGTAAACCACCAAAGTTAAATACAAATTTATCTCTGCAATGATGTCACACGGAGCCTCCAAAATGACAGCATTAGTAGTTTTTCATTATTAATTACAACAAAAATTCTACGTAATTAGCTATAACTAACAAGCATTTGTACGAATCTGTAAGCAAATAGAAATAGTAGCAGAATAATAATATTTATGCTTCTCCAAGTAAAAAGTAATTGCAAAATTGAAAGCACTAATTTATTCCGATTATCAGTCTGTTTCATTTCTATACATACCGGGATTTTTTNATCATCAGTCTGTTTATCATTTCTATACATACCGGGATTTTTTGGCCATTCAAACGAAGTTGTATGAAATCTAGTTCCTGATTCCAACAGTAAAACAACCTTTGCCCCACTCTTGGAAAACCGGATAAGATACGTCTTTTTGTCAACATCATAAATTTGATCCACTCGCAATCCCACCAATCTACATTGCAATAATTATACAACAATAAAAATTGAGCAGAGCAGTGATAAGTACTTCATGTACTGAATAATCTTGAAGTTAGGTACAACGAGTACGACATAGGTATGTATCATTGAGCATTTGGGCAACAACAGGTCGTTTATAATAACGATGCGATAGTTCAAGCTTCAATTGTCAATCTGATCTGGTTTATACTACATTACTACATATGGCTATAAATCTCACTTGCGCCGAATGTCTTCGATCAAATACGCGATATCCAGAGTCGTCAAACGGTTCTTCATTTTGCAGCGATCTTTATATAATCTTTACTGCAGCAAAAATTACAACAGTGAGTATTCTGAAGACTCACTCACTCATTAACTTAGTCAACTGGAAATTGTAAACTTCACTATGACCTCTAGTACTTCCATGAATTATTAATTCCAGGACGAAATAAAAATTTAACTTGGATTTAATTTCGTATCGTTTGTATTTTGCCTGATTGCGACACTTGAATTGGGAGTCTTCTTATAAATGAAAAGCTACGAAGTCTTTGCTTGCGCATAATCAGTAAAACCTTCTAGCCTGGTATAAAAACAGGCACGGATTTAAGCAAAGAATCGATTATTGTATTCAGATTGTGCTTATAATTCAGATTCAGGTGGCTGATTGCAGGTAAGGTGTCATCTGTTGTTGTAGAATTTGAGCAAGAAGACCCATCCATAAGTTCAGGTTCAGCTCATTTCATGTGTTGGTTTTTTTTTCATTGTGAATTTGTGAATGTTGGGGCAGGCCGAGGCCAGAAAGTGTAGGTAGGGTCGGTAGAGTAGACAAGACGGTCGGAATACATACAGAATACAGTAGTGCAGCCAGAGTCAGAGCAGAGGCAGGACACACCAGCAAACAAAACAGAGAAAGCATACTGGATGAGTGAGGACGAGGAAAACAAAATTTCTCTCATTCAAATTCAATCTAAATTCGAGCAGGAATAGGCTGCAGTTCTTCCCTTGTTTAGTTTTCTCCAGATTTTTGA
>JAHZND010005311.1:0-25678 GCA_027744115.1 Acrocyrtus sp. NNG-2020
AGGAGTCTACAAGGAAAAACGCATTTTTTTCTGATTTTATTTGGGTCTAGGTCTGTCGCAGCTGACATTGACTTCTACAGCTGTTGTCTTTTGCTAAGGACCTTTGGAAATTACCAGATAATAAAAAATATATATATGTATTCGCGGCTGCACTAATATTTTGGTGCAGTTCGGAAATCTGCAGTAGGTAGTGAGAAAAAAAAGGATAATTGCTCTTTTGTATGTAAATTTCGAGCATGCTGTTTATTCTCTTTTTTTAAGTGGATTGGTTTTGGGGAGCATTAAAGTCGGGTAAAGCAAATTAGAGAGTGCAAGTACAAAATTGAGCAGTCAAAGTCATCGCTGACGAGAGAGAGATGTGAGTGATCTGATGTGAGGATGATGACGCCATCAGCGTCATCGACAACAATCCAGATTGGAAGTCGTGTCCAAAAAAGCTGCAGTGCTTTTTTTTATTATCAGTTTTGCTAATTTTTCGTAGCAATCTGGATATAATTTTTGCTTGTTTAGGTGAGGCAGATCACGACAAAACTTGAACTTCCTTGCCACCTGCAAAACACCTTGGGAAAGGGAGAGAGGTCGGGCTTGTAATGAGATCAACAAAACATTTTTACGCGTTTGGTGAACATGTCACAAAATGAGAAATCAGGGATAAACTGATTGTTTTCTAATTCGAGCAAATTAAATTAGCAATCTGGACGAGATGAAAATATAGAGGAGAGATGATAATATTGCCAAAAAGTTTTTTTTGATTGCTTTTTTCTTTATCCTGTATAATGGCTATTGGTTTTTAATGGAAAAAATGGTAATGAAAGTTGTACAACGTGTCATCAACTCTATAAAAAATACCTATATAATATTGCCCATGAGTACTCAGACAAGAGAGATATATTTTTTTTCAATTGTTGAAATTAAATTGTATGACGACCATCGGAATGGGTCATTTGTCCGCTATCTGCTGCAGAAGAAAAAAAAATGGGGTAAAATAGGTACGAATTTTTTTTTATTAGTTGTTAAAAGAAAATGAAAATCAGCACCTCTCTCTCTCTCTCCCTGTGTCAAGCAGAAATAAATTTGTAAGAAATCGTGAACGCGTTCTAGGTCAAATCGATCTCGAAATATTGGCAATGGCAATGAATGGAGAGGGTAGTCGTAGTGCAGATAAAAAAAATACATTCGAGCGCTTTTTTCATACGTGAGGATATGTCGATTACATAATGGCTTTTTTCACCAAAGTCGAATTAAGTCTTCGATCTTGATGTGAGTGCAATTGCATCAGAGCTTGAGTGCTTTGCGTGCACTCGCTGCATTCTAAGTAGTAGCACCTTGTCGGAGTTGCTCAATATTTAGTGACTAATGAGTTATGGTAAAATATGGCAGCGTTATAAGAGTTGTAAACACCACCATTCATTCCTAACTCATTAATAAGCACGTTGTTGGAAATGCAAATCAGCACGTAAAAAAAATATTAGCTGACCGCTACTAATACATTCCTCATTCAGAAAATTTAAGTTGGCAGGCTCTTATCAAAGTTGATATTTTATTGGCGGTAAATGAGCACGTCATTTAAAAAAATAGATATTTTTGCAATCAGCATCATCCACCGCCAGTTATAAAAGGTTCGATAATTTTCTCCAGGAACATGGCAAACTACTTTATTTACTCAGGTAGCTTACCCAACTCTATTTATGAATGGTGATGATCTGCAGCATTTTTTTAAGCTGGGAGGTAGGTAAATGTAGGTAACGCGTAAAATTATTAAGGTTATGCAATCAATAGGTGATGACAAGGTGTAAGGCTAACCAAAAAAATAGATTTTTTTAGACTGAATTCTAAATGAATCATACAAACTTGTAAACCAAGTTGTACTTCGCCGACATAGTAAAAAGCGCGCCTCACAAGAAGTTCTATTTTCTAAAAACACGGATGCCTAATCAAATTTACATGGTTGAGTGTGGGCACGATCTCATTTCAACTAGGGAGCCAGCAGCAGCACCTTTTTTAACATGTCTGCTTGAAATGGAAGTCTGCCTCTAACTGAGCACTTGTATTACAAGTGCGTGAGCATTTAATTTTTCTACTGAGCAAATAGTACTACGCTTAAGCGCAAGTGACATTTTTATGTTTACTCAGTAATCGTATATCTAGCGAGCGATTTTTGGAGTCTCAGCCAATAAAAGTAAAATATATATATTTTTTCTGTGTTTTTATCTGCACACGGAAAAATTGTAGTAAGAAGTGTACAGAGTACACTGACTATGAGTTGGCTGGTGTACTGCTATAAAGTAATACGTGTGTAAATGCAGTTTAAACTGCCTTAAGTAGAGTGCTTGTCTTTTCAAGGCTACGATCAATCTTCATTGATATCCGCTGTCTGCACAAAACTGCAATCACGACGCTATTATCTCTGGTTGAATGACTAGGCTCTTTATGCTCACTGCCTCAGTTGCGAGTACAGTTAAAATATCTCAGCACTGTTTGTTTTAGCTTCATGAATGATCATGGAACTGAAAACTCAAATAAAAATATTTTCTGAAAAATCGCAGTTTTTTTTAGTATTTCTCAACTCACAACAGTCACAACTCACCTTTGCAGCTCACGTTCTGCGCGGGGAAACAAGGGCACCTTTTAAAAATATCATTGCAAAATTGCAATGCGCGCTATAAATGTTTGCACACTGTGCAGACTGATGGTCTCCGATGCTCTTGTCACCACATCAGACTACATCATGCTGTAATAAGGGATAATTTATAATATATTTTTTTGCAATTTCTACATTTGCGATTTCTGTTGTAGATTATTGGTTAATGAGAGAGTGACTATTTTTGCGTGACAATAGTTTGCAATTGTTTCACACAGCACGTGACTCAGCCAGTGGATAATTAAGTGATAGCTTAAATACGCTATTTTAGACTTTTGGCAGGTTGCAATTAAATTGTAAAAAGTAGGCTCGCTCTATTACAAGGAAGGCAGAGACAAGCTAGCGCTATTTGTATTCCTTCCAGAAACATTTTTGTTGTGGATGGTGAGTATCGCGACGCGAGTGGTGAATGGCTTGAGAAGGGGTTCCGTGTTGGCGCAAAAAACTCGTGTTTGGTTTGTTTGTATTATTGCATCAGGACAGGACTGAATTTTCTGTGTGGAGGTACCTACGCGTGATTTACTCGACCATATTTCGACTTGTCCTAATCATCCGCTGCGCTGGTACTCGGCTTCTTCAAGGATCTAATCTTCACGCTGAGCTACTACTCTGCAAATCCGATATTAAAAAAAGTTTTTTTTTCTTCCATTTAGCAGTCAGCTCAGCATCAGCAGCGCCTAGCCGTGCTCAACTGTGGGCATATCTTGGCAGCTATTTAGCTGCTTTGTATAGCAAGTTCACTTTTGCAAGTAAGAAAAAAAGGGAAAACTTTTCGACTTCCCTGTTTCTTCGTAGATCATTTTCATATGCCACATCTCATCTCGATCTTTATGGCAGTGCGAAGCTTTCTTTACTCAATTTTTAGGAGCTGCAATTGAGTCGTAAATTGCTGTCTCGTGGCCACATTTTAAGGCGCCTACTTAACTAGCATCCAGCAAAAAAGTGAGGTGTAATTGATGGGCCAGCTAAAAGATGTGGCAGTGGCGCTAGCATCCCAAGGATAAATACTCACTTTTCCATAAATAATATTTTCCTTGGACCTTCTCCCATAAATCACCCCCTTTTTACTGGAGTTCGTGGTACAAATAAGCCTACAATTGCATAAGGAATCGCTCGTACAAAAATAAACCAAAAAAGACAAAAAAAAATATTTCTGATGATGATGAGCCCTGACTCTGCCAGGCTTAGATTTACTTTTTTTTCTTCATTTTGCAAACTTATGAGAACTTCTTCAGAGCTTCTCTGATCGTGAGTCATCATCTCATTGTTGTTAGCAAGATTGTATTTTTCCGACTGAGACTGAAACTGGTGAATAGTGCCACGTAGGCAATAAAAAAGGATAGTTCAGGGTGCGAGTCGAGTTCCATAATCTTGAGGAAATATCTTTATCTTTGGGGAAAATACTTTTTCTTGCGGAATGGTCTAGATTAGTTCACTTGCAGTTATTGCAATGGCGTGGGTGTTGAAGTGCGATAGTGAGGTAGATGCGTCAGCAGCCAGTTAGTCACTAAGCATAATCATAATCATGCAGAGAGGAGGGTGGTGAAAAATGCAACTGCAAAATATCTCTAGTGTAATACCACTCCAATTCCCACGGTCTAAATAAGACTACCGCCATCTCACTTTATGGGCAAGGAGCAAAACAGTAAACAAAGCCCAGCTCTTGTTTCGTAGCAAGATTACTGCAAAAATGGACGTTTCGCCATGTAAAAGTAAATGCAAGGCGATGTGATGTAATCTGTTTATGAGGGAGGAATCTTCAACGTAATTTTTTGCATTGATCTGATAACCATCCGTACATATAGTATACCGTAATATTTTATTGCAAAATTCCAGAAGTAATTTTTTTCATAATGTAAAAATTTTACTGTTTCTTATTATTTCTGCAAAAGTTGTGGAAAATGGTAAAAACCTTTTTGCTCAGTGAAAAAAGGGATCTTGTGGGAACTAAATTTTTTGGCGGCTTATTTATAAATAAATTTAATGAAGGAAAAATTAATCACTCATCGAGTCAAATTTTTCCTGATTCTCCTGCTAATTCTCAGTTTCGCACGGTACACGTAATAAAAGATTTTTATCTTTTAGGTTGCCAATCATTTCCAGGTAGGAATGCGCTTATAATAGCTTCCTTCATACATATGTAAACTAGTCCCAATATTCTTTTATTTTAAGTAGATGCAATGCGGTATTAACTGGAATCAGGAATTCGGAATTTTTTCCTGGTCTGCTTTTTCATCTTTTCCATACTATAATATATATCGCTTAAAAATGCCTACCATTAAAAAGCATTAAGATAAGTGCTGCAGCTTATTGAGTATGCATCCCAACAACTGATAATTGCTGTTGAATAATGTGCACTTTGTGCTGAAAACAGAAAAAGGCAGAATTTTTGCATTGTGCTTGCATATCACACATTATATTTTACTATTCACTGTCCTTGCCCTTTTTTGTCCTACTTGGGAAATAGCAATCTCATCTAATATCTAATTACATACTTTGCAGTTTAATGTTTTGTCCTCCTTCCTAGCTCATTTCATTTACTAATTACTGCTCTTCTTCCCAGCTCAAGAGGCTTCTCTTTTTTTTATCTTCTCTTCTCGCTCCACTTCTGGTGCAATCCATCAGCAAAAGCTGGAAAAAAAGGAGCCGAGCAGTATATTTTTTTTATGCGGGATACCACCACTTGACATTCCATTTTGTGCAGAAATACATCGCTAATTGGCCATTCGAGGCTGCTATTTTTCTATAAATACGCTAAATAGCACATTATTTTGAAATCAGGTTGGCCCCTGCCATATATTGATTCCTCTATTTTTTATTATAATTGGATGGTAATCAGGCAATAAAAATTCGACATAATGGCTGTCCCATAAGGAAAAAGGTGCATAAGAAGAAATATGCTGGGCTCTATCTTCCGATCCATATCCCATATCCACATCCTCATATAGCTTACCCAACAGCGCAAACTCCCACTCGCAACAATGTCAAGCAAAAACTAACATGCTCGCAATATTGCTCTCCTGAACAAAGGCATTTTGGAGGAATGAGCACACACACAAGCATATTAAGGAGACATTATATTTATGGAAGTTTGGGAAAGAATGGGAGGACAAAAAACGGTTTATTTCCACTACCAACTATAACTACACATCTTAATAAAAATTATTGCTCCACCGCGCACGTCACCACTCGACTCTCCTCCTCACCACAATAAAATTAACGAGACTGTTAACAGAAGTTGCCACAATTTGCGCTTATTTACTTTTTTTTTACACATCAATCATTTAAGGCTTATAGAACTGTGCTAAAATTCTCTCCTAAAAATAGTTCACATAGCTCTTTAGCTGCTATATTTGCTAAATTGCTAATAAATTCTTGGGATATAGGAAGGATACCCGATCTGGCCCATAAATTATATATTTTGTGTACCATTTTTTTTGTATCCGTGTGCAATCAGCAGTTGTGTCCAGCCGTGAGCTGCGACAATATTTTTGCATAATAAAATCATTCATATTCAGCCACAATCAATGTAACTAAAAATTCACGACTTTTTAAAGAGTCCTATAAATAATAATAAATTGAGAGAGTAGTCGTATCACCGTCAACCAGCTCAGTTCATGCTCATATACTCTCCTCTATTGTATCCTCACAATAAGAAGCTCACTCTATACCTATAAGGTATGTTATTAGCCTATAAAGAACTGATTAATTTCACTGATAACAAATTTTACTCCTCTTTAGTGCCGATTTCCTTTCGTCCGGCTGCTACTACGTACACATCCACATCCACTCACAGCAGAGCTGTGTGCCTCTGCCTCTCCTTATTAAAAAAAATATTGCTGAAGGATGCATAAAAATGCAACTGTTCTTTCTGTCGTAAAATGCTAACAAGCACTCCACTTTTGCTAAGAACACCAAGAAAAACGCTCTCTTGACGTGGACTAGGCAGAAGAGTGCTAAATATGTAGAATTCGCTAGCCTCACAATTCCTTTTTTTTATTGCTGATATAAGCTATGGCTATGGCTGCTGTGAGTGAGCAAAAGGGATGCAGTGCCATTTTTTTATTTTGTGCAAAATTCCACTTTTTTTGCATTGACATTGACTCCACAAGAAATTTGCTGAAACGGGGAAGTTGTAATGCGACTGATGGTATTATTGGTGGTGATTTTGCAGAGAATAGAAATAGGAAAAACAATTTTAAAACTTTTTATTTCACGCTTATCCATTATATCCTATTGGCAAATCAGCCATTTCATTCTCGCACTGTCATTCCCTTATTGAATTATGTAGGTATTAAGCAATAAAAAAATGTTTGCAGTTTTTTTGCAAAAAAAAAACTTCAAGCCACTTTAAATGGAAGTAATCGATAAAAAAAGAGGAATTCGAGAGGGTTTCTTTGTACTCTTGAATAGAGCGTGATATGCAATCGCCAAAATGTGCAGTGTTTCCCCCATTTAAAAAAAATTACAGAACAAAAAAAAATGCCATTATTAGATTTTCAGAGTGACACGTACCGTTTTTTTGCACATGCAAATTTTAATAGTTCCGTGGACGTGGACGGAGGAGCTCTCTGCTCCGTGAAATGAAAAAAAAAACATTTTTTTTACAAAAAAAAATTAACTACTTACCTAACTTTTTTAATAAGTGTCTAATTAAGTCGGAGACATGCAGATCACGAGCCCTTAAATAATGAAAATGAGTACTTGTCGCATCTGCAAATTGCAGGTATTGCAAAAGGAGCGGCCTTGAGAGCTCCCCACCCGAAAAGGGTTTTTAAATTAAAATAGGACATGAAGTCAGTGTCAGCTCACAGCTAGGATCCTATACTTTGCCTCTTTTTTGTTCACATAACAAAAGAGCACAGCTGTGGAGACAGGCAGAGGCAATAAGTGCATCAGGACAGACAGCGCAAAAAAAATCGCCAGACAAACAAGGAACAGTTTATTGTTTTGCAGAATTGCAAAAAAAGCACATCCAGCAAAATATATTTCTGCTCTCTGTCAAATACGTTTATAATAAGTACGCACTCACAATTTTACATGCATAATTAAGTATGTTTGATCTGAGCAAAACAAAAACGCCGGAGGCTAAACCGATGAGAATGAGAATTGCGATGACTAGTTACAGCGATAATGGCTGGTGTGCACCCTCCAAAATGCTAAAAATCGGCTATAAAACAGACAAAAATAGTTTATGCCTGGCGGAGTGACTTCTGTGCAGTTCGCTGACAACACTCGCATAGCACAAAACACAGGCAACCGGTTTATGAAATCCTGATATTTATGCTGTTTGCCTATCCTCCCCAAATTTATGGCCACAACTCAAGAGCCGTCGTTACTGGACTACCTAAAAAATCACTCTCAAGCAAAAATCGACTTTTTAAAGAAGATTTTTTTTCCACAAAAGAACAGAAATAACAAGGGACTTTCCCTTACGGTTAGTGTATCGAGATGGCTCACGCTTTTTTTTCAAGTGGTTTCTGCGTAGTCTCTCCTTTACGGCAGAAAAAGTAGGTTTTTTGTGTGCTTTTGCAAGCCATTTGCATCAATCAATTTAACAAAATTATAAAGAAATTGTTTCTGATAGCTTCCTATTATAGTCTCCTTCTGAATGTGCACGACACGCTCCTTTTTTATACAAAAGGTGCATTGTGGTAATTGATGACTTCATGAATCAGGCAGAGTCAGGCAGGGATACTCATGTTGAAAAATTAATCCAGCGAATTTATTAGCCGCCGATGGGCTTAAAATTGATGGGGAAGGAAAAAGCTTCCTAGTAAAAAATTTTGATACTTTTTTTTTGAGTGAATCCCAAATTCCTAAACCATATCAAATGAAATCAGTTGTCTAAATTGATGATGGCTGTGATAAGTTGGCCTTCTTTGGCTTCTATCTGGATATGTTTTGTGAGACGGACGGACGGACAGAGGAAAATTTCGCAATTTTTATGCTTGACCTGTTGGCGAATTGATGCGCTGAGCTCGATGCTCTATTCCTAATAAAGAGCTTCTTCATCTTGAAATCCTGTTGACTAACAAAAGCGAAGTGCTCCTTCATTAGCACACCACTTTAGACATTCTTTCCTCTCGTATAAAATTCTTGTTGGGTGAGATGAGCGATGAGCTGATGCGAGATGTAAACCACTTGGCGTAATTAGCAGAGTGGTTTGTCACTCGGCGTAATTATTCACGAGCAAATTATTGCAAACAAATAACAAATAAGCAGTTTATTATTGGCAGCTATGGATAGGCACTTTGTATTAATTTTTATTCGAAAGATTTCCTGAATCCACTCGTGCTTATTGCGTATTGTTTGTGACTATGACTGGGAACAAAAAAAAAGGATTTTTTGTCAACTTTTTTTTCGCATTATTATGATGAGTGGCGAGTGGTTAGGACGGACGATTTGGAGTGAGATGACTATGATGACAATTATCAGATACCTTTTTTTACGAGAGGATATCGAGAGGCATGGACAGTGCTGTGAACTAAATTATGAATGTCATTATTCTGATCATGCTCAGCGGGGGAGATTATTAACAAGCAAATATTTTTATTAAGCGAGTCACCAGTGACACTAGTTAATTCCAAAAACGAGGCGAGTCTTAAAAAGGAAGAAGTCTTTAGGCTGCACTATAGACTGCCTAGAATGAGCCTCAGGCATCTCATCAAAAACGTGTCAGGAGTAGTAAAAAAAATTGCAAATGAAAAAATATATTTTTTGCAAAGTTTCTTTGGAAAAGCCAAACCAGGTTTTAGAGACTGCAACTGTTTCAGATTTATCTTTTAAGTACACCAGGAAATCTTTCTAGGAAATGAGCGCAATTAATTAAAAGGGATCGTTGAAATGATGCGCAAAAATCAGGAGAGGTAATTAAACTAATAAATCCAAGTAAGGTAGCAGATGGGGGTTCTGCAGAACTGGTTTTTGCACGAAATGCAAAAATGTAAAGCCGGGCTTAAGAAGCAAAATTTGATAAATGATTGTCCACTAAAAAAACTCGACTGCTTTGCTACTTGCAATGCAGCAGCATGGCAAATGGCAGTGTTCTTTCGGGCTGCAATTTTTTATGTCTCTCCGCAAAAAAAGACGAGGAAGTGGAGTCATTCATAAGGAAAAAAGTCGCTCATTCTGCAATCTATCCGAAAAGTGCAGTTATGCGAAAAATAATTCAGAGTGAACACCTNGCTCATTCTGCAATCTATCCGAAAAGTGCAGTTATGCGAAAAATAATTCAGAGTGAACACCTGCATCCCTGACCCTACGAAATCCGGATGATATGCATTTTTACGGGAATTTTCTGGTAGCGTAACTTAACTGCGTAAAAATATTTTAATGGTACAAAATTTGACAAAAAAAATCGTAATTTATGCATAAAGCAAGAGGTCACCTTACTCTCACGAAAAATGCGAATTTTTATTAAACGCTTTTAATTGAACGAGTTTATGTAGCAAAAATTCATTATCCCTTTTGGAACTTGTTGCTGCTGTACTACATTATGCTGCTTAATTTTATTTAATCAGAACCTGCTTTGCCTTCTAATTGCAATTAAAAAATTGTTTAATGGCTCATTTGGAAATTGGCTCATAACTCAATTCACTCATTTTTTTCTTTATTTTTGCAGACATGCAGCCACCTTACTTCCAGCCGCGTCAACGGCGAAATGGGTAATCGTTGGAAATCCAGATGAAGACAGGACAAATCCATTCACGAATGGGGCTGACTACGTCTGCTCGGTGGCCAGAGTGGCCAGGGAGGCGGGGTGGAAAAGTGTCATCATCGGCCCGAAACTCGACTGCTGCATGTAAATTGCCAAAAAAATACAGTTTCATTCTAAAATGATCTAAAATGATCTAAAAAGATTCAAATCTATTCTAAAATAAGTACCTCAATACAAAATAAAAACTTTTTTGGCGTGGAAGATCAGCATAAGCTTGAACTCTAACTAAACAACATTTTGAAAAGTGAATAATTGCCCGTGACTTTTCTTCGAGAATGTCATGCACGGTTTCTCAACAAACCTGAAAATTTTCCCTAAAGTTTTTAGCTCCTCGCTGCTCAGTTAAAAATGCAGTGGAGTGAGCCATCACTACAACTGCACTGTCACTTTTCTTTTTTTTTTTCTGTGGCATTCAGCACAACTGCAGAATTTATTGCATTGCATTGCAGTTCTGCACTTTGATTTGTGTATAAAAATTTTAAAAATTTGCAAAAAAAAGTAATTTCCCTAAATCACAATTTTCTACAAATTATACTCGTCCCATTCAAAAAAAAGAAGATTTTTGTGTGTGCATCTGCATGCACTTTTTTAAGTTTTTTTTATAAAAAAAATTCTATTATATTTCCCCACACAATAGCATTATATTATATTTTTTCAAGTGGGTGCGCGCTATAGAAAAGTATTTTCATAACGATTATTATTATTCATTGGGCTACGTTGCTGAACTAGTTATGCTTTTGTTTGTGAGGTTGGGCTTTTGTGTGCTGTTCTCTATACACCTCAAAAAACTTTTCCTTTTTCCTCGATCATTAATATTTTTCTGAGTTGCTTTTAGGCATGATCAGGTGTCAGTCAGGTCAAGTTCAAGAGCACGCACGCCAAACAAAAACACTGCCTACCAAGCTCTTCTCAGCAGTTTGAAGACGGGGGACGGTTGCACTTTTATCATCGCCACTAGCTACTATGTACTGCGAGGCATAATAAATTTTATTTTTTTTAGAGAAAAGGCTGAAAAAAAACACGTTGCATCTTTCTCAATTCTCAACTGCAAAATTATAATACCGCTAATACACATATGAATAAAATATCAGCTTTTTTTGCAAAAAGGATAAAAAGGATATAGTTGCGTCTGCGTCTATATTATAGAGCCATTCATCAAGTGCAACCAGAACGGAGCAATAATGGAGAAGAAATAATATTTTAGCATGCAAAGCGTGCGAACCATACATCAATTGAGAATGGGCATACGTGTGGCAGAGATAGGCGCACAATAAACGAAAATGAAAAGCGCTTTTGCTGTTTACACCAGAAAAAGTTTATTTTGCTAATGTGCCATTATCATCCCAGGAAAAAAAATATAATTTATGGCTGTCCCACTACTTATAATATTCATATGGTTGTAAAAAGGTAGTAGGTAGAGAGTGCTTTTTTTGTTGGGGAGCCTTCCACAAGATAAAAATTAATCTGTTTTCTTCTCGGCCCAAAAGGATAGCTCATAGCTTCGGTAGCTTTCCTTTCTTCTTTTGTTGGAGCCACTTTCATATCGCTTGAATTACTCTGTGCACGTGCACCCAGTCAATAGCGAGGGAATGAATCCATTTCAGTGAGCGATTTTGACAGGAGCTGCTAGAATTTTCGTTAAAATTCTCGCTAATTAATTTGCTACCCACTTATAAGCTGATGAAGATAATCCACGGAATTCGCGAATTAGTTGTGAACAGCAAAATGATCAGGAATTTACTTATTTTTGGAGGGAAGCCGATATACCTATGCTAACTCCAACCTTGATTCTTCTTGACCTACCTGCGTAATATTAGGCAGAGGGATGGCAAAATGAAATATTTGCGAGTAGCGGCACTATAGTGCTCTGTGCAATTTGGCACGGGCACTCCAAATGTTCTAGTGGGGCGGATGCCGACATGTTGACAGAAATGAAGATGAAGCAGTTTTATTACCTATTCCTAAACACAATCTGCTCATCCTTGGAATTTGGATGTGAATATCCAGGTCGTTTGCAGTAGAGCACGCTCGCAATCAGTATTCCCGGTTGGGATAGTGTCAGTCAAAAAGCTAATGCCCATTTATTATCATTTACCCGAGTAAATCTCGACGTTTCATACTCTCATCCATTCCAAATATCCTGTTTTCCTCCTAGAATGAGAATGGCGGCATGCAGAAAAGCAATATTTCTATATAAAAAATGTAATAGAGTGAAGCTGGTGGCAGCAATCTGTTGTGATTTGCGATAGTGATGTAAGCACTGATGCTGATGCATGATGTTTCCAGAATGCTGAGCCTATTTCTTTTATCTATTTTTTCCCTCCAGAATGCCAGACTGCTACCCCATAAACAGGACACAGTTCCTCCGAATGAACTACCGGACGGCTGCCGTGCTGAAGAATCTGACGGAGAGTGGCACTCATCCTCAGTCGTACAAGGAGGCAGTGAGAAATGTCGCATTCCTCTGGGTAATTCACCGGGGAGCTCGTTGGGTGTTTGACGCATACGTCGAGGAATACCAATCTGCCAAGTAAACTACTTTCTCGTGTCCTATTTTATTTCCTCCAAAAAATATATATTTACTCCACTCTATTTATAAAGTGATATTATATTTTTCGGAGGAATTTAATCTATTTTTTTTTCTTCTTCGCCCTTCAGCGTAACCATTCCCCGCTTTGAGGAAGAGCTTACCCGACAGCTGCACACGCTGGCCTTGGACGAGTCGCTGGCGCTAGTGCAAGAGCGGGGTCGTAGTAGGGGCGGTCTCTTCAGGAATCCGTACAGTCACTTTGGAAGGCCGGATGTAAGATTGGTTCCGAACACACGTGGATCCGGTGGCAGCAGTGCGGGATCCAGTGGAGGTAGCACATTCCATCACACCCCGTATCACCACTACACCTCTACCTTGAACATTGCTCATGGCCACTCCAGCCCGAACAATTTAATCAACTCCCATAAATACCAGGACTTCCCGACATTCCGCATCTGCGAAGTTCGCCCACCTCACATTGAAAAGGTAAAAAAGCCATATTTTTTTTCCTTTCGCATTCCAATTCATTACGCAATAAGAAATAGTTGGCTCATTCTCGTTATTAAGTAATTTCATTTTTGCACTAATTATTAATTATCTCATGCAAAAGTTAATTTCCCTTGGAATTAAAAAAGCGCTTTTTTATTATTTAATATCAAACAGAGAAATTTTTTATGTTTGCGCTCTTCTGCTTTGATGATATATCCCAAGGGAAAGTTGTTGTTTTTCTGACATGAAAAGCTATATCGCAAAAATGCTAAGATAGCTGATACGCGACGATATATTCAAGTTCAAACTTTTTATTTTTATGTTTTTATCGTGCAACCGCAGGGAGTGGAGAGGAAAATGTACAATGCGCCAACTTCACAATTGAATTTCTGCGAGCTCACTGTAAAAATGTAACTGTGCCTGAGAGTCTTTTCATTCGAAAGCATTTATTTCTCATTTTTCCTTTTCTGATATTTTTTTTTACTCCGCACATAAAATTGCTAGTTAGGTAAGGATACGGAGCCATTACGCTGTGACCAACTGACCAGACCTCCGATTTAATAATCACCTGCGTTATATTCTCTCTCTCTCTCTCATTCCGTATAATTCCTTCAACTGCCAACGCCAGCAAAAGCTGAGTAAAAAATTTGCAAGACTGATAATAAGATAGGGATGTAGCGTAGTTTCGACTGCAACTGCGGTTTGCCGTTTCTGCTATTATTACAGTTTTTACAATAACTGAAATGGGTATCGCTAGTAAATTGCAAATCTATAATCTTCTCTTTCCCACACTATAACATCCTACAAACTGGCTTTGTCTCTGAGCAAACATATAATACAAGCGAAGAGCCCTCACAATTCTACCATTTTACATTTTTTTTTACCTACGCGCAAAACTTTTACTTTGAGCACGTAGCAAAAATATAGGTATTAGCTAGTTTATCATTCCGACAATGACAGAATAATTTTTTTTGCAAAGGTAATCGAATCGTATATGCCATTCCGCTTTCTGAATTAGCTGCCGATTGAGTTCGACTCCCTTTTATGATGCATTTTAGTTACTGCTATTGGTATAGACTAGATTTATTCAAGGATCGAACTGAAGCAAAAATGAGCTGCGCCTACCTTTTGCTGATACTGATCCACATTGTGCATTGTGCTAGTAGGGAGAAGTGTCAATAGTGCTTAGGCGAACTTTCATATGTGCCATTGTTGGGGTAAGAATGGGAGAATGCCAGTGTAATTACTGCATTGTCAGCGCTGCGTAGGACTGCACAATTTTTTTTATTCAATGTTTGCAGTGACAGGAGCACCACACCGAGCACATTTGAATCCTTATAGGGACGGGATATTGATCGTAGGCTGAGAAGTGCAATTTGCGACTATTGTATAGTAAAAGTACCTAAATAAAAAAATTACATATATGTACCTGTTCACTACCTACCTATTATTTTTCCGAGCACAGGAAAGTGACAAAAATCTAAAATGTGTGTCAGCAGCAGAAGAAGAAGATGTAAATAGATAAGCTATTGTTAGGTACTTACAATTACGATGCCCAAAATATTTTAAAGGTGAGAAATGTCGAAAATGGACACGTAACGTGTAATTACTTAATTGTCCTTACGCACTGATAAGTTTGAGTTCAAGATCTTGCCAATTAAATTGAAAAAGTCGCAAAACGGCTTGCAATGGGATAGGACCAGCGATCCGGATATGCATGGGCAAGGCTGACGTATATAGGCGCTCAATGTGAGCTGTAAATATAATGAGCTCAAAATTATATATATTTTTAATTTGGGCTCAGGCAAGTGCACCCAATATCTGCTCAGGTCAAACATGTAATTTGCCATTTGCCATTTAGCCATTATCCGATTTTTATCTGTTATGACTAGTACAGCCTTTATAATGGGTCCAATAATATCCGATATTTTATCCGATATATGTTCTGCCACAAAATTACACATTATTGCACTTTGGGACGGCCAACAATTTTTTTATATTTATTTTAGCGTCTATCCCTGAATCGCCAATGCCAGCATTGTACGGTAATTATTTAGGTGAGGGCTCTTGTCTAAGGACAGTTTCTCCTGAGATTCGCTAAAGCTAATAATAAACTTATATATTTTCGTGCTCTCTACACCCTACGCAATTTCCCAAATGAAGTAGTATGCCGAGCATCTACAGCTCTACACATATTGCCAGCCCTCAATATATTATTTTTTTACTTTGCGTTTTTCCTTCTTATTCTGTTTGGATTGCACTTGGGTGGAGGAGAGCAGACCACCCATTAGTTTTCTCCTTGCTGAAGGTGGATGAAGCCATTTGTCATGCGTTTATAGTGCACGCGTGGTGATTAAAAACATCCAGATTGATCTATAACAATTAAACTTGTTCTCTGCTAACTGCTAACTGGCCAGTTTATGCCTGATAAAGACTAAATAAATTTTTATGGCTTGAAGGCCACCACCGCTAACATGCTCATTTTTATTGCAACTTGCTCTTGCATAATCTCCCATTTTAGACAAATTATTGTTGCAGAAATGAGGCAAGAAGGAAGGAGTAAAAATTGCTAATAAATAATAACCAAAATGTTATTTTACTGTTATTGCTATTGATTAATTATCTGGCTTAAAAGTTTACGACCTTCCAGCTTGTGATTTTTCCTTTTGGAGGACAGGACTAGACAAAAGTTTATAAATATTTAATAACTCATTTGGGAAATGAGATGCTAATATTTTTTTGACAAAAAGTATTTCTTCCTTTTTTAATATAAATATTTTAGTGGTGAGATATTAAAAAGAAAATATGTATTGGATGTTGTGGATTTACTTTACCTTGAATGGTTAAACGGATCTGAACAAATTGGTTTTGCGTGCAATTTGCAATTTACACTTTTTTAGTAATTTTTGAAAAGATTAGCTATAGCTGTTTAGTTAGTTGCGTTTGCGTTGCACGCTGCACATTAGCATTTGCCTCCTCCCAAGGTTAAGCTTCACTTTTACCTTTGACAAAAATGTTTTTGAGAAATTACGCAATAAAATGTTCTACAAGGAAAGGGTGGACTAAAAGGGTAGCCTTGCCGCATCACACAAAAATATATTTAATCTCTGAAAGGAAGCCCCACACCTCCCTTCATTATATATCCTGCCTAATAGCACAGAAAAGCCTCGACTCGGAACGGATATGACCGCTCATCATCATCACCATCATTATTATTATCCTTTAACTAACTTTACTGGAGATAGTGATTGTGGAAAATGCCCATTAAAAATATATTATGCTGTCTTGTTCAGTCCATTTTGTTAGTCATTACAGCAAAAATTACAGCCCAGAAAAATCTCTCTTTTAATTCCTAGAAGTATCCTTCAGCAAATCTAGATCCCTTTTTTCCTTCTTTGCATTTCGCAATAAAAAAATTGTGATTTTGCTCTCGAGATGCACTTTCTGACTTTACGATGCAGTCCAAGCCATCGTTCATCATTCAATTGTTGCCTCCCATTGTTACATCTTTACGCATTACGTATGCATAGAAAGTTGGGACAGAGAGATTGTCATGTTCCCTGCCACTTTCTTCAATCTTCACACTCGAAAATTTGCATTTACCAAGAACAATCCTTTTTTACGCCTACCTCATCTCCAATTCTGAATTTATTACTAAATGCAATTTCCCACTCCGCTCGGCCCTCTCTGGACGATGACATCGCCGTTATGAAAGATAAGACAGCCTCACTTTCAAATGGGCCCTGCATAGCTAATCCAAAAAAAATTATCTTTGTGGGTTAAACAGCGCATCAAATTGATTTTTGCAGGGGAATTAACTTGTGGCTCGAAAGGACGTTAATTTTTCATTAGCTTTAATTCTCGATGTCAGATTGCATACTTGTAAAATGTAAAATGTAAAAAAAAATTTTTGCTTGTAATGATTTTCCAAGACGTGTCGAATTTGTCCTGACTTTGTGAGCTGCACTTTAACTACATTCCCTTTCTGTTACATAACACTGCAAAATTCCTGCATCTTTTTCAGCAGCCATTACCATAAAAAGGAATGTGCTTTACACTACTCTTTAGCCTTGAGGCTTTTGTAGGGATTCAAACTTGAAAAAAAATCAATGGAAAATCTCTCTTCAAAAAATCCCAAAAACAATGCGTTTTTCTTCCCAACCGCGATAAATTCACCAGAATGAGTTATGCATTCAAGGTTAAATTAACACACTGAAAATTAAATCTTGTCCAAGTACCTAACCTTGTCACGTTCGATTCTTTCAAGATGTAGTTCTCGGTATTAGACGTAAATCAAATTTTCTCAGAGCCCACCACAATAACTTTTTTACAATGATCCGGAAAGTTCCAAAAGTAAATGAGTTGGGAAATAATGAGGTGTCGAAATTTCCGAATTATGCACGCACAAAATTAAACGATGACATCTGACATTTCAATGTGATTATTACAGCACATTTATTGCTGTTACATTAATTTGACTGGGAGCTCGAGCTGAGTGAATACCTTTCTAGAAGATTCTTACTCATCCAATTCGCTCTGTTGTAGACAGAGAGCGGAGATTGAGTGGTAAAAAATATAAATTTATGGGCTGTTTACCAGTGACCAGTGACCTAAGGAGAGAGAAGGAAAAGGCCCCACAAAAAAAATTATTGATGAGAGGGTAGGATGAAGGCTAGTAAGTTTTTTTTTGGCTTTGCACACCCTTCACGTAAGAATTAGAATTGAGCATGTGAGAGCAAGCAGATAACGATAAGAGGCGCTGAAGGGGTCTTCACGAGAAGACAAGAGGACTGATGTGAGGACTAGGACAGAATCCCTTTTTTAATTAGGAAGGTGATATTGAGTGAGCACTGAGCAGAGAGGAACGGAGTTGGAAATTGGAGATAAGACAAAACGGAGAGCAAGTGGAAGTGGATAGCGCCACAATAAAAAAAAATTCTCGAAGCTCTTTGACAAAGAGGATTGCATTGAAGTGAGTCATTTTACGAGCAGATTAGAATTAAAATGACTTCACCCTGATGGCCTGACAAAAATGAAAATATGCTGGAGTGATTAGCCAATCTCATTTTTATGGGTGACCAGCGGCCACGTTTACTGCATCCACTTGATTTTTGATGAGCGATTGGTCTTAAAATATAAAATTGCATAATAATTTAATAATTTTTCCTTTCCAATCTCATAATCTTTAGTCCGGTAAAAGGAGTAGTAGTATGGCTTGATTAAAACGATAGAAAGGTTAAAAAGGTTGTGCTCACAGAAGAGGAATGAGCAATTTGTCTTCAGAGTTGTCACCCTCCGACCCAATGATTTTTTTTTATTTTGAGGGGACCTCGCCTCCACGACAATCTCAATAACGAGCTGCTTAGTTGGAGGGCTAAAGTAAGAAGGCAAATATTTAATAAATTATAAATATTTTAATAGCAGCCCTTGGTGACCGAGCACAGTTAAGTTTGCCTCAGGAATTAAGGGCACACGAAAAGTGGCTCCGTCATCATCATCATCATTATCATCATCCCTCTCTCATAAGAGGGATGTTTTTATTTTTGTTAGTAGCAAAAAAAGATATGAGCTTTATATCAGTTTATCATTAAAAAATTTGACATAAAAGGGTGCACTACAAGATTACAGTAATCTCCCATATCGCACTCCCCATTTCGACTGCGTAACATTCAGAAATGACTACATTTTTTTAATTCGTGAGAACAATGCAATAATCTTCTGAGTCTATTTAAAGTGCACTGTCAGTTTTTGTGGTAGGAGAGGGATGCGAATTGCGAATTGCTACGTATGCAAAAAATATATGAAAATGCAGTTTAATATGCTGCTTCTGAGCTGATATGGCTCCCTTCTTCCTTCAACCTGCAATAATGCAAGCTGCAATGTTACTATCAGACCTTGAACCAAAAAAGCAACCTGTCGAGGATCTCTCTAACTACTCACCAGTCACTACTAGACTTTGTAGAGTGCGGAGCTAGCAAAGACAGAAGCGTGTGCCGTCTTTTTACTGCTCCGACGCTAAATTATGTGACGCTTTTAATGAAAACTGTTTACCCTTCTTTTATCTTGAGAGTGGAAGTAAAGCGATATTGACTTGGCCTATGCAACTTGCCCATCTGAGAAAAAAGGATGGGGCAACGCTAATAATAAAGCCATATCGCCTTTTTGCTGTTCGCTGAGGAAAAGGGAGTATATATTTTTTAAAAATATATTGCATACGACACGATAACAATTTTTTTTATTTGCGCTTGTTGCATTTTTACAGTTGACATAATTAAAGTGAGGTAGCGGCAAAAAAATATTGTGGAGGCGAAAAGCATAATATTTCTTCTTGCTGGCTGATTAGTAGGGCTGAGGCGCTTACGAGCCCTTTGCGATAAAACTACCTAAAAATGATGACGATTTTTTTACGGTGATTGGGATCTAGGTATTAGGCTTCCACCTAAAAAATAATAAAAAAAAGCCCACGCTACTATCTATCGTAAATGGATAGATTATGTCAGAATTTTAGATGGAGATGCTTGTAGCGTACGTGTACGTGCGTGCAGTTGATGAGCAGAGGTAAAATAAAATTGCCATTGCAAGTGCGCCAAACTACGGGGAAATGGAACCAAGTCAAGTAATATTTTTTTATATTTTGGACAGGGACAGCCCAAATAATATATTTTTGTGTGTGTGTTCCTGAGACTGTAAAATATTTTCCCATCATTTGATATCCCTATTAATAGGTAGGGTTGGAAGTGCACTAGGAAAAAAAATTATTATTTTAGCTGTTGGCTCGCGAGGTTATAGCCCCTAAAATTATGTTATAATGGGAGACCTTTGAGAAAAATGATATTAAGGCCTTTTTATTTCCTAATAATAATGCTAATTTTTTTCTAGTAATACACTATCTGATAGCTTTTCATTACTAGCTATACATAGTTGCAAAAATGTTTAGGCATCAAAAATTGCAAATTACTTCTGACCCTTTTTACTTAATTGAGGAAGTAGTAGTAGTAGTAATTGATGGAAAAAATTATCTGTGTAATTTTCAGTTTCTGGAAATCGACGAAGGATGGTGGGATCTAAGGGCCCCGGCGCTAGTTTTACCGGGAGACACGATGCCACCGCTCTGCACTAGGAACACGCTCTTCTCACCTGAAGTATTTTGGGCACTTCCGCTGCTGCCTGACTACTCCCGCGGTAAGAAACTAAGAAAGTTGTTGTTCAACTTTAACCTTTCCAAAAATAAAATAAAAATTATAGCTTTTCGGTAATAATAGAGTGATTTCGTGATGTGAGGTATAATGTGGCACACTTGATTAATAATATTTTTTATGGGCTGAGTTAATCGTGCCATATTATTATTTTTTTATTATTGGGTAATGTAATGCTCATGTGATAATAGTTTTTGATGGGGATGTGAAGTGACCTTCGTCCGTGTATTATTTTTATCCTCTAGATGACTTTGAGGAGCACGCCGTGGAAAGCCCAACTGAGGATGGGAAGGATGAGCTGACTCACAAAGCGTCAAGGATTCCTCCGTGGTATATTCGCGGCTTGTGGAGCCAGTCGCTACTTGGAGACTTGGGTGGCAGCATCAGACTCACTCTGTCCAGGGTGCCAACTCTCCAAATGTAAGATCATTTACCCCGCTAATTTCCCCCTTCAAAATTATTGGACCGCTACAATTACACTAATCGCTTGGCCATGACCACAGTTACGAAATTTTCTCAGGATTTTTTTTAAAAAAACAGATTCAGCTTTTGCTAAACGCCAGTCCATTTCGACATAATTGATCGGCAAATACCTAAATGTGGGAAATTCCGTTCCACCGCTGATAAAAATGTTTTGAGTGATATGTGCCTATATGCACGGCTTTATGCGGCAATAATAATTATTTTTGTTGGCGCACTTATCCAAAAAGAAAAAAAATTAAATGGGAGCTATTTTAGCGGGATTGCCACAAAGGAAAATTTTTGCGGATTTTTTTTTTCATGGCAGGAATTGTGCAACAGAAAAATTATGTAACAATTTGCACATGACAAATCTGCTTTCTTTTTTTAGGTAGGTAATAATGTACCTGCAAACATGATAATTTTTGTCGTGTTAAAACAATTTGATACTTTTTGGACATACTTGGTTAGCAGAGTGGAAAAGAGGTAGGCATGGATAATTAGGACTCTGCCTAAGCTAAAAACTCGCAGTGGCTCTGACACGATTTCCAGACTAAAAATATATTTATTTTTTTCAAATGGACTTTGCCCATGCAATTACCAAGCTAAAAATGTAAAATATCAAGTTTAACAGTCTACTCGAAAATTGCTCGTAATTGGAGGTGGAAAGAGCACAATTATGATTAAATTAGCTTCTCTTTGACAAAATCCGTGCATCCTGTGCAGGCAACCTTATCATCTCTGATGAGTTGCAGATTTTAATTTTTTTTTATCAGAGATGCAGAGAGAAATTATCAAAGTGAGAGTGAATCCAAAAGATTTTATATCGCATATCGTCTTCACTTAAAATATATTTTTCAAAAAAGTATTTTTTTATCATAGTTGGAGCAGACGGGAATACCTACTCCGTATTTCCACAAGACAAAGACCTTCATCCGGTTAGCGTCTTTTCGCATTCAAACCACGCGTGTTCCTTCTCAGTTCTCAGCAATCGAAAGTCTTATTTTTTGCAGGTGCTTCCATTATTTTGTCATTTTTGTCAATTGTGACGCAAATGCATGGCTTGAATATTTTTTTGCATATTGCGTGCCTCTACACAATGGGCTCCTTCTTCTCTTGTACTTCTCCCATTCATTTCATTTCATTTTTTTTTCTTTCCTAACCGCGACGGTTAACTCCCATCAAGTCGTCTCGTCGTTGGCAGCTCTAGCAATAAGTAAGTTAAGCAGGGATGCAGACGATGTGAAATGACTTTTAGTGACTTCTTCTTCTTCTTCTCATCAAGTCCCCACATGCGATGAAATTTTATTTATGAGGTGAGTGGGGTTGTCTTCTTTTTGCATTTATTGCAAAATGTGTTTTTGCTCACATCACACATTTCGCATATAGCATCGCAGTATTCGCAGTTCATTGTTGATGACAGAAGTTGCCTCACATTTTCTAGCTGCTCCTCTTAACTTTTGTTTATTGCCAGGAAGAGTTCACAAAATGTTACAAAACTTAAAAAGAAACGCAATTGTTTTTTTTATAACGAGACACCAGCAATTTTATAATTGGTTGATTGTCTCATTTGCCATTTTATGCATAAAATCAAAGCGAGATGGGATGACGCCAGCAAAAAATTATGTTTTCATTGTCAGGGCTGTTTTATCTTTGAAAGTTGACTCCACTTTCTACAGTTTTCATGTCCCACAGAAAAACAGCGTTTGTAAACTACATTCCCTGATAAAACAAAAAAAATTATAATGAGCCCTTGCAAAATCTTTTGGATTCTTACCTGTAACTTGCTAATTTGTAGCGTGCAGTTTCTTTTATAGTTTACCCTGCTCACATCATCTTCCGTGCTTAAAATTTTTATTGAAGATAGCGAATATGGACTATACCTTTTTAATAATGCATCTGGAAGCGGAATGACGCCCAGTTATAATAAGGCTTGAACACAGTTTGCGTCAAAAAGCCTCCTTTTAACTTTTAGTGTGCTCGTTACTACTTACTACCCTTTTATTTATTTATCGTGAGTCATCGTCGCTATAAAGCTAGAGCGCTACCGCATAGCAGAAAATAAAGGAGGGAGTTGACTTCTCTAATTACCCACGCTAAAATATAAGAAGAGAAGGAGCTGTAATTGTAATTGTAACATGCGTGCGTATTGTTGATGCTGAATGTGGCGCTATACTGAAACTTGAATTGAAACTGAAAAGGGGTAGAAATTACTTAAGCAGTATTAACGACTAAAAACGAATAATGGTGGGAAAAGTCGAGTATTTGTGTACAATTATCATTTATATGAAGCTGAACATAGGTATCTACATAATTATACGAGAAATAAATATGGTATGGTTAAAGTCAATGATACAGGATATTGTTAAGCTGTAAAAAATTATATTCTTCCTCGATGGCTAATGAAGAATTAGCCCGTTTGTTTTTTGAAAATCTAATGGAAAATAACCGAGACTTTTAGTAAAGCTTTTGTCTGAATCTGAATGAACTTTGGAAGAGGTTTACACAATTCTTCGCCATAACTTCTTTATTTCTTGTCCGTTCGTGCTCGATATAGAATGAAATGATGATTAATTTAATTTGTGTTGGACTGGAATATAGTTTTAAAAAAGTATCGTTAATTATTGATGCTCATGTTCCTGAATCCTGATCGATTATCTTTGCTTGCTTATGCTTTCGAGTTCCCATAATAAATAATGTGTGAAATTAGGTGCAAATGGAAATAGCGAGAAGTCCATGATGGTAACGCAGCAGCGTGGTATCTCTTTGATTTGACTAGAGTTGGGAGAATCTTAATTTTGCTGGAAGGTTGGAGCAGCTATTAAAATTGTTTTTGTAACGTTTTTGGTACAGGAATCAGGATTACTTTGTTGGAGGAGACTATGAGCCGAATCCAGCGCCAAGTGCGTCAAACTCGACTGCTAAGGGGACCATCAACCACTCAGTTGCCTCAAACAGGACAGGATCTTCGAAGTTGCTCAAGCGCTGGCACTGTCGCTCCCGGTCCACATTCCGTTGTCTTCTCTTGATGTCCAAGGAACTCTCCAAGAGCATTTACATGAGCAGACACGACCTGAAACTGATCGAGGCTTGGATTGTCGATCTGAAAAATATTCATTACATGGAACCTCCAATGCTGCCAAGAAGGCGGTCTCATACAAATCCATGTCTGGGAGCTGACGGCCTTCATGGAGTCTCGTTTTATCCAAGTCTGGAGCCTAATGGTGATCTAAATAGCGAGGAATTCATTTCGAAGAGGAATGATACCATTTAAGGAGCTTGTTGTCCGTTTGAGTGTCGAGGAAGAACTATCCAATCAACGGGATAAGCGGGAAACTGAGAAGCCAACGGTGGTCTCCTATTCCCCGGCACCTCCCAAGGATCAGCAGATAGCTGGACTGCTTCCACCTGCCGAGAACTCAACTTACGTTCCAATCGACTGGTCTTCGTACATATCTGCCCATGCCGGCCACGAGGAATCCAGTTACGCTATAAGACCAGAAGACAGCAGAACCCTCGGCCCTTACGAATCCTACTACCGAAGGTATAAACAGGACACTCCTCACCACCTGGAAATTGCCGCTTCCCAACAACCCATGACGGATCCTCGCTCCCGTATTGATTACTATCAGCACGACATCCTCTCAGACCAAACTGGAGCTTATCGAAGACGCGGATTCCCAATGGTTGATAAGACGTCTTACCTCTCCGATCCAAGAACGGCCTTCCTTAGCGCATCCAGATCCGCCAAGCATCTCCACGAAGCGCTAGCAAGTCATCATGAAGCTTCCGTTGACGGATTCCCGATTCTTAAGGCAATGACGGAAACGATGTGCTCCGGATTTGGGGACCTCATACCGTACCAACCAGCCACAGTCCACTCCGATGTTTTGCTTATCATCGCATTCACAAGCCATCACTACGATTTGATCCCAACATTTGAAGTGTTGTACAGGTCCTCATTCCCCAACATTCTCTACTGTGGAAATCCTCACGAGTCGGTGGACCTTTTCCTTAGAAAGTATCAGTCTGTGGAGCACCGCTCATTCAGTTTCCTCCCTACGTACACCCGCGCCACTTACGAGTGCGTGCTCGGTGCAATGGAAATGAACTATGAAGTCAAGGGCTACACTGTGATAACCGATGAGACACTTATCAAAACGTGGAATATTGATGGCCTTGATAAGAGCAAGATTTGGGTGAGCTCCTCCTCCGATCATGAAAACAGACATTTACCGGTTACAAAAGAGTCTTGGCCTAAGTTGGATCCGAGAGGGCAAAAGTTGCCGCGACTGTTAGATGGACTGGCAAATACGTGGAAGATGTTGACTTACTTCCTTGTCGGACAGGATGCTTACATTATGGAACCTGCGACGATTAAGAAGAAGAGGAGTGTGGACGAGAGTGCGGCTCCAGCTCCCGATGCTGCGGTGAGTGAGACAGTGGCCGTGCCGGAAGTGGTGAATAAAACTGATGCAGCTATATATAATGCAAATGATTCCTCTGAGAGATACGAAACTCTGGAGACATCGTACATTCCAACAAGCAGTGCTAGTGTGGGTGCCAACAGGATTGCGGAAATTGTGAACTCGACAAGCCCTGTCGTGGACTCTGCTCAGGAGTCTGATGGAACCAAAAATGAA
>JAHZND010005312.1:0-37765 GCA_027744115.1 Acrocyrtus sp. NNG-2020
TTTATCACCCGTCGCTGTTCGTTAAGCCTGGCTTTTGGTGTGAAGAAAACGATTACAATAACAATTCCAACTTTTGTCTTCCCGTTTTTACTGTTGACTACTCCTCTTATTTCGAGGTGGAGTGTTTTCATTTGAAGTTGAATTGCAAAGTGGAATATATCAGAGCTTCTCTCAATGGAGTTCAGTTTCCACTGATCGTTATTTTGCAGACTTTGCTGCTCCTGCAAAGAATCATGGAGAGCAGAGAGGAATGCATTGATGAGCGTTTTGGCATGAATTTATGAACTACACTACAAAAAACAATACTCTCTGAGTCAAGATCCAACTCATTCATTCACAGAAATTTTTTCTCGTGTGGCACATATTGGAAAAAGTCCTTTCTGATAAAGAAAGCGCACGCTACGATAATACCAACACTTTACTTCCCAGTACGCTCTTTCGTTTACGATTGCAATCTCCATTGTATGATAATTACTATTATTTTTCACCTCCATTCATTAAAGTCTATAAAGGAAGATAAAGATAGTGCAGCAATTAAGTGAACACATGCACTGCGTTTTTTGTGCTCATTCGAGTTTCGTAATTGTTTTAATTCTTACTCATACAAAGCAAACAGATTCTTATCGTTTCACACACACCGGATTCCGCCCAGCCATACAGTTCCGTGCATAGGTAACCTGAAAAATTCGCATGCATAGATTTTATTTCTTTGAACAGGCATCCCTCTCCAACACCGCCTTTCCTTTCTTGTTATTATTGGCTTTGTTTTGTATGAAACAGTATTACACACGAAGTATATTTTTTATATACTGTTCGGCATCCTTTTTCGTTTTTTTATGGAATGGCGATTAGAAAGAATAGAGCCAGTGACTTTTTGTTTCACATGGACTGGATTCAAAATATGCATAAGTCACAGGATTCTAGTTAGGTGCTCATGCCATAAATAATAATTGTTATAAGAGGAGGAAAGGTTGATATTGTATTACAAAGTGATTTTTTTCTTTCAGGTATAGGATGACATGTGTATTACATGAAGAGTTCTCTTGTTATAGCTTCCTCCAAAAAGTATTATTTTTCTCCTGTTGCGTTGTTTCTCTGGCTAGACTAGTGGTAGCTTGTGTGGTGAGAGGACGGCTATGTTGTGCCTACATGCACATTTTTTTTTATCTGTTTTAGTAAGGTTTCGCCATTGTTTGCTCTTTCAGATGATGAACGTAAAAGGTCGTCCTCGTGTGTGTTGTAGGGAATAGATATTAACGAGTTGATGATATTTCGTAGGAAAGGCCATGTGCATAACTTAGCTCATTATATGTGTGTTTGTAAAATGATATAAAATGGTCGTAATCTTCCCAAATAAAAAGAAGTCGATATGAACCATGCTTATCATCACTCTAAGGCACTTTTTCTTGTACATGAGCTACATCCAAAAAAGTTTTTATATATTTTGATAAAGGTAAGCGTAACAAGAGAACGATATTGCTTTTGAGCTGAAAATCGAGAAGACTCACTCCATCCACACATATATCTTTGTATCTGCGTTCTTCTTCCATTTCCATTCAAAATAAAGTCTCTTTTTTTCTTCTAGTGGGGAGCGGAGCGGCAGTGTTTGCTGCATTCATTGACTATATTTAGGTGGGTAGGTGTATCATCATTAAAAACCATGTTGAAGACATGGCCATTGTATGATGAGCTTGTAAATGGTAAAATGATGAAAAAGAATGTTTTATGCATTAGTGACTTAGTGAATTGGTGGTATTGGTGTGGCGGTTGCGGTGTGATGATGAGGTTTCTCCTATCAAAGCACACTGAAAGTTTTTTTTAGTAGCTAATATATAGAAACGGAGACGAAGAAGAAAACATTCTCTTTGTGCATTGAGATCATGGAACATCACCATTACCGTCAAAAGAATGAACGTCATTATATTTTTGGAGAGAAGAGTGAAAAAGCATCTTTCCCGTATCACTCATTTACTATTACCTACTATGAAAAAAGAGTCGTCGTGGTAGAGGAATCATTTAACTTTTAGCGTTAAAGAGGATGCACGTTTCTCTTGTTGTCGTTGTCATTACATTTTAAGCCACTTAAGGAGTTGGTGCTGTTTCTTTTAAATATGTGGCTGAGCTACGAGCACATTTTTTTTTACCTAGAGCACTATCATTAGTAAGTTAACATGGGCAGTGTTGTCTGTCCAACTTGTAAGTGTATATGTACGTCTTGCATAAAAATCTTTTTTATATAAGAAAAGTCAAATGGACGTAAGAGAAACGTGGAGCTGAGTGTGAATGAGAAAAAAAAACTTTTTGTAAGATAATTTCGTAATAGCAAAAATCCAATGTACCTTACATGTATAATGATTGATAAGAAAAGGAGATCAGCAAAAGTTTCAATTTTTTTCTCTCTCTCAGTCGATGTTTTCGTGGCCTTGGTCTAATTCTCTGCTTCGTCTTGTAAATTGTAACTTGTAGCGTGAGGCGGTTTTTACTAGTAACAACAATAAAAAAAGGTGCTTCTTTTACTGTAAGCAAAAAAAGCTGAAGGGAAAGCGAAAATAGAGTATGTACATGTAACAAAAGTAATTTTTTCGAAGTGCAATAGTGAGAACTGGCTAACTGGCCTCATATGCCGGAGGAGTGAAGCGCCAGCGTTGTTGCACCTTTTTCTGCAATGCTGCACACAAACATCAAGGCAAACATATAAGCCCATCACGAGAGAATAAAAAGCGTCATTTCTTGCTAGTCGTGCTGTGGCTTATTTACCTTGATTTTTTTCTCTTACGAAGTATATAAACAACGGAGGTGGTGGTAGTGTGGGTGATGATGGGTGCTCTTCAATATTGTTAATGTAGCGTGTGATGTGTGCGAGAGTGATAGTATGGATTTTCGTTAAGAAAAGGGTATAAGTACAGTGTGCGTACTCGGATTGTAATCATCATCGCCGTTCTTTTCATGATCTTCTTCATCTCATCAGCATGAAAATTTAGCCGCGCACGATTCATTCATTGGAATGAGAAAATTGGAGGAAGAAGAAAACAGCGTAGTATCGTATTATATACTGCTGTGAGTGAAGGTGTAAGTGGCGAACTGGCGATTGTTGAAAAAAAAGGCCGAGAGTGTTGTTATATATCGCATCATCATCGCATTCATACATATCGCAACTTCATATCGCGCACAAGAAGGAAAATAAAAAAGCCGAGTGCGTTTCTCTGCTTTGCATGTTGTCTTATAGCTATGATACGATGAGAAGGAGATGTGCATTATAAAAAAGGTTTTTGGTGGGATTACTACATTATTATGATTTTTCTGCCTTTACTTTTTCCTTCTCATCATCATCATCTTTTTCATCCTCAGTCCACATAGGGAGAACATATCCACCTCCTCACTCATCAAACTATGATAGGATGATGTGATGGGATCGAAGCGCTCAGCGCTCATACTTGACTTTTTCTGCTGGTTATCGACATCCACAATGAAATGCAGACACAACAGTGAGGTGGAGAGGAAAGCCATAATAGCCGGTGTTACTCCGTAGTATAGCTTTGTTGGTGTGGTGGCATGAAATGAAGTGAGTCAGAGAAGGAAAGATAATAAGCTTGTAAAAAGAAAACTATTCGTTTGGCTGTCATTGAAAAAAAACTTTTTTTTTGGTATTTTTTGGTTTCCATTCTGTTGAAAAAAGTTGGCTTCTGTGAAAATCATCAGACATCAGATGAGCCATGGGCTGTGATACATGCTGCCATGCTGCATGCTAAAAAGAACTTGTGCATGAAATATACTTTTGCTAACTAATGTAAGGCGATATGTATCGGAATGATGGTCTAGAAACAGCATGAGGCTAGTAAATTGAATTATATTAGCCTAAGGATTCTGCTTGTGTTTTGCAAAACCTGCAGCTAAAAAAAAGTGGTCAGTGTTAGTCATAGTATAGCGAGCCACAGCATAGGCTTCTTTTCTGGCAGCGATGTCAGTCAGTGGAACGATAAGAGGAATGGTTTGTGAGTGAAGTAAGTAGCTAAAAAGTCAAAAGGCACGTTGATTCTGTTAGGAAAAGTTTATGAGAAGAGTTTTTGGGCATGTGATTTGTGTAGTTGGTGGAGCAAGGGCAACAATGAAATGGTCAGCCAGCAACATGCTACATTGATTAGTGTTTTTGGTTGAATAAAGTCTTCATATTTTATGTATGCTAACTTCTTCATTATTATATCTATCATCATCCGTCTCTGTCGTCGTATTTCTGTTATGTCCAAATCTAATTTTTCTGTGAGAAAAAAGAAAGATTTTTTTCCGTGTGTATTTTGTATCTCTTTTGCAGCAGAGAGAGTCTCACCTTTTCAAATCATTTTTTAAAATGAAGATTTCAAGGAAGTAGAGGAGCGAGTTAAGTCGAGCTGAAATATTTCTTGAAGCATTTCTTCAGAAATGACAGGGTAGTGTGGATGTGTGATTTGGCTGTTGGGATTGGGAGAGAAGGAGAAGGCTAATAATCAGATAAAAAAACTGTCTGAAACTTTGTTCTGAGTTGAGTTGTATGTTGTAATAAGAAGTGCAAGGTCATAAGGATACCTAAGTAAACTGAGTACGCAGAAACTCCACCGCTGAGTGAGAAGTTGCAATGAGAGTTTGCAACAGAACAAGGAAAAGCGTTGCTGCTTTAGAGATTACGTCCATTTCATAACGTGTTTTTATAAAAAAAAATATAAAATATTCTCGCATTCAGAAAAATTCCAACGAGTGAAATGGACCATTCCACAGTACAGTTTTAGGGCAGCAGCTTGCAAACATTTTCGTAATTAATCATCCGATTCAAAGAACAGTTCACCAGCCGCAATCAGATTTTCCATTAAACCACAAAATCAGCAATCTACCTACTAGCCGGCAGCCATAGTACGTTCAACCTACCTTCTGGTGAGACTAGAGACGAGGCTTGCCTTCAGTAGAAAATTAGAGGCATCGCTGCCCTCATCGCATCGTGTATCGGCATAATTTCATGCAAGTTCCACTTCCAGTGTAGTAATTCAGCAGAGAATAATTTGTTTCCCCATTAGTCAGTCAGAGCGGTTAATAATCATCATTATTATCTAGAAAGGAATTGGGTTGCAAGAGCAGCTTAAAGCTGGAGAAGGGTTTCTCGGTTCGATGGTGTATCCTGCCCCATAACCCTCTGCAATCTATCATTTCCCCATTAATAACATAAGGAGGAAGTTAATAGTGCACAATTACAGAATAATGAATGACACGCGATGGTAGGCGTACATTTATTCAACTGGGATTTTGCACCAGTGCACACTGAAAATTGAGAGTTTTGCAGGAAAAGGACAAAAAAAATCTGTGGACACCGGCCAATGTGGGAGTTTTGAAGTACATTATATTACTATTGTGAATGGGAAAGTTTGGGACAAGAAAGAAAGGACCATAATAGTAAAACTGCACCTCTTTTTTTATATCAAGTGTGTGCGTGTAGTTGTGTGGTGCATGTGCCATTCAACTTCAACTTGTGGTGACTTTTCTGACGATTGTGATGATGTCAAGAACTGTCTATTTCTTTATGATGGTGTAAAAATCGCTGCATTTTCTTCTTCTTCCTCCTTCACGCCTACCACTTCAAGCGATATATTTTGGGGACTGAAAAAGGAAAAACATTTTCCTTCCTTTGTGTCTCTGCATGGCATGACATTCTGAAAATGTTTATGTGTGTCATTTTTACAGAGAGAGGAAAAAATATATAAGACTGTTTTGTTACCGACAATAGAACATTTTCATACTTCCTTTTCATCACACCATACCACCACGCTGTTTCTGTTGTTTTCAACTGCCTGCTTTATTTTTTGACTCACCTTCTGCATGCACATGCCAACATGCCATGTAGTACTTGTAAAAGTAGTAACAATAATCCATAAAGTTTTTGTTAATTCACCGTGTAAATTATGATCTTCGCTAGGATTTTATTTTTCCTCTGCTGAAGCTGAAGCTGACGAGGAAAAAAAAGAAGAAGAATGACAAGAAAGACAAGCTATGTGTTTTGTAGTTGTAGCTAATTGTAAGCGTTTATGTAAGGAAACTTGTAATCTTCCATTCCGCGTCTCTGGCTTAACTCTATAAAAAAATACTGCAGTTATCTCGAAAATTTGACAGTTAAAAACAATGCAGAGACACGGATCCTACTAGCTAACACTTTCCTTTTGTTTTGTGATTGCAAATGACTTTTACAAACTACTTGAGAACAATTTTTTTCCTCTTCATAGTTCTTCACTCTTGAATAAGTTTTGAGAAGGAATGCAAAAAAAGAGAAGTGGATAGGAGGGGAAGAGCTAGAAGAAGCAAAACTCTCAATTTCTAAACTTTCGAACATTAGAGGCGCGCTTGTATTTTTAATGAAGTTGTTTTCGCAACGTAAGAAGGAAAAAAAACTTCTTGTAGTAGCTGAATTAAGCCTCTTGTAATTGCAGTAATAATCAACAAAGCCGCAGGAGTGGAGTAAGCCTTGTAAAGTGAACGCGAAAAAAAATAAATGAGCAGTTTTCTTTGTAATTTGTGATCGTGATAAAAGAGCTGTGAAACTGTAATATTAATAAATTACCCACTTTAATATTAAACTGAGTGTATCCGCTACCTACAAAAACATAAATGTAAATCTCGTGTCTACATAAGCAATAGTAAAAAAACTGTGAGCGGGGTAATAAAGTAAAAAGCAAAGAGGACTAAATAGTAAAGAAGACTAGAGATGAAGATGAAGGCATGAGTAACGTGACAGCACGGCAACATTTTCAATTATAGTGATGTGGTGCTGATGTGCGATCGTTTTGTAGTTAAGACTATGATGACTGCGAGGATTTAATTATATTCGTGTTCATCATCCTGATATATTAGTCGCTTCAACGGTAATATTAAAATTTCGAATCTTTCACTGGCAAAAGATCTTTAATTTGGTAGAATGATGACTGCGAGGATTTAATTATATTCGTGTTCATCATCCTGATATATTAGTCGCTTCAACGGTAATATTAAAATTTCGAATCTTTCACTGGCAAAAGTATTTAATTTGGTGGGAAGAGAAAGAGAGAGAGAGAAATTATTCGGGAGAGTGAAATGATGAGTTGCCCTTTTGACTCGTTATGACAGTTTTACTACTTCATTTTGATAGATGCAAGGCATATCCATTTTTATTGCAAATTATAAATTCAGTTTTGTTGGTAAATATAATATATGAAAAAAAAGGTTTTTTTCGCTGGTTTCGCTAAATTTACTTCACTCACTTGACTTTGACATGCAAGCTAAACATGTGTGGTTGACACGGGCCATTAGTCACTCATTGAAAATGTGACTGAGAGAGCACAGAAATCAATTAACTGTGCAGCAGAGTCAGCATAATGTAGTAGAAACTTCATTAAATGCTGAATATTCCATTTCTGTTTTAAGTTGATTTTTAATGTTTTCTTCTGCCTAATTTGCTTTCTGGTGAATGGTCGTTAGTCGTTAAGTGTACTTTTGCATCTGAGGAGATAAATCTTTCAGCTTTTATGAGCAAATCGGTACGGTGGCAGTGTACTGCCATGATCGCCTACTCGCAAACTTGCTCTGACAAAAGTTCATAGTTTGTGCAAAGAAAACTCGTTTGCGTTTTTCCATAAATTTGCCCGAAAGACCAAGGCCATTTTTCATCAGTCGTCAGTCAACTCTGAAAAGTGAACATCGTCACCTTTCTCCCTTTCTGTCCAGAAATGCAATTTTCTATACATAAAATAGTCAAGCCAGGCAGCTTTGACTTTCGAAACTTTTCACAAAAATTAATTGGCGTAGAGTTATTAGCAATAAAGTAAATATAATGTCGCAGTTAAATGCATGTCTTCGTTCTTTTCCCTTCTTCACTCCCCGAACGAAACGGCAGCAGCGTTCCAAAGAGAACTTCCGTAATAAAAGTGACACGACAGACGAGCCATCATCTTCCAATCAGCGTCATTAAAAAGAGAAAATCAAACTTCTCGTTTGATTTGATTAGCACCGCATATTTTACTGCTGCACAATGTGACAGCGGCTCTTTTTGCAATTCCTCTTCGGCAAACAAACACACACACCAATTTTCTCCAATCAACACCCCCGATCTGAAAAGTTTTATAGTGGATTTTTATGTGCGAGTGTGCCCAATTTTGTTGGCTTTATTTTTGTGGGCGTTTGTGAAAGTAAATTTTTTTAGGGGAATGCCGCACTAATAAGAAAATTTTAGAGATTAAGCTCATTATGCGCATTAGTCCTGAGCGAGGATTTATTTATTTTGTATTCAGATCACATAAAGACTACTCTAAAAGTTCACAGCATTTCCTTTTCTAGATAAAAGGTTTTTATGGTTTATGTTGACCATGCCTTATGAACACAAGTTGAGAGTTGAGATGCTAATTCTTGGCCGGGCCGCCTAAATAAATTTGTTTTCTAAATTGGTGACACATGTCTCACATTAGAGAAAGGAAAAGTAGTACAAGAAAGGAGTTCCCACCACCACCACCACCAGCATCGTGATAATCAGAAACCACACTCATTTTGTATTCCCTTTGAATTAATTATTTCACTACAATTATTTATTGTTACTGCTCCGCCACCACCCCCTTGACATCAGTGAATCAGCGTTTTCTACAAGCTTCATATGTACTATTAGCATCTTGTAGTTGAAGAGTTTTAAGAGAAAATTCGAATTTGAAATGTGCTCATCCCTGCAAAGAAACATATTTACATGTAGGCAATAATAATAATCGGCTTAAGTCAAAAAGGAGATTATCATATGGTGTTAGTTGGGCGTTCCTCGATTTCCCTCTCTGCACATTTAAATGAGCGAGAGAATTAGAATTAAAGAATAGTACTGAGAAGATGTGCTCAAAGCACCACTTAAACATAATTTCAAATTGCTGTTAGTGCTTACGCTAGCTACGAGAATACATGATAATGGTGAAGTCAACGAGGAGCATTATCATATATGCTGCTATTGTTATTACGGAGATGCACCGCATTCCTATCTTTTTAGTTTCTTCCATATCATTTTCGTATAGAAATTTAGACGAGTAATATGTACTTTTGCAGAGAAGTGGCTGTTAAGAGAGAGAGAAAAAAAAGTGCGATAGTGTACTCGTCATTAAGGACAGGCGTTATTACGGCGGCTGAGGAGAACAATGGGACAAGGGAGAAAATACATTTTCACTGAGAAGATGTGCTCAAAGCACCACTTAAACATAATTTCAAATTGCTGTTAGTGCTTGCGCTAGCTACATGAATACATGATAATGGTGAAGTGAACGAAGAGCATTATCATGCTGCTATTGTTATTGCGGGGATGTGCTGCATTCCTATGTTTTTAGTTTCTTCCAGATCATTTTCGTATAGAAATTTAGAGGAGTAATATGTACTTTTGCAGAGAAGTGGTTGTTAAGAGAGAGAGAAAAAAAAGTGTGATAGTGTACTCGTCATTAAGGACAGGCGTTATTACGGCGGCTGAGGAGAACAATGGGACAAGGGAGAAAATACATTTTCGTTTCAATTGAGTGATATCATCTATTCATTATTCGGTGTGGTGTGGTCCTATACTTTTGGATTCATATAAAGGCAATAAAATTAGTATGGTTCGTTAACGCAATATCAAAATCCTTTAGCTTTTATTGCATCCTGAATAGGGTATTTTATGTGCGAGTTCACAATGAAAGAAATTGCCGACTTGGGAGTTGGAGTTGGGATGCACCAGTGCTCTTAAAAATGTTGAGAATAAATCAGTTTAAAATGGCTTATATTTTACGTTGTCACCGAAAAAAAAGTACATTTTTTACATGAGCACTATTGAATGAATGAAATTCCTAAAGAGCGAGCGAGAGGGCTGTATGAGTGAGCTCACTTGGTTTTTTAAATACGGTACCACCTAGAACGCCAACGCAAGGAAAGAGTTGCAGTTGACACATTTGTACTTCATGTGACATTGTGGATTGTGCTTATCCCACATATTTGCAGTGCAGGGTGGAATTATAATGCATTTTTTAAAGTTTTTTTTGCTGCTTCCAAAGCTTCGCCGTCAGTTAGTGGCAGATGTGTTTTGTCCTCTTCTAAACAAGTTAGCCAAAGAAGTGTTTGGCTAAATTGAGAAGGAAATGACACCTCGACACCATACCAGCAGCTTCTCTTTGACACCTCTGCATCTCGACAGATGTGCTTTTTCTAATCTGGCATTTCTCACAACAACTACCACTACAGGCACACATCACGAATCTAGTTGAGATTCGGACAGAAAAATAAGAGGAGGCTCACGTGTTCCCCCTTTTTTCTCTTTGCTATCGAGTATCGTGACTTGAAGGCACAAACAGACAGAAGAGAGCAGTGATTGCAAAACTGGGAAGTTAAAGCCAACCATAGCACCAGAAAACACTTCAATGCCACACGGCATACCATGAACTTATTTAGATGCTGACTGAAAGCTAACAAAACTACTTGTTGGGTGCATTTTGCATGTGTGGGGCTTATATGTCTGCGACTTCTTGCTGGCATAATGTATCTCTACCACCCCTAGCTGGAAGATATCGCATCGTGGCATGAATATTACATGAACACTTGCCGTGACATTCTTTAAGCAAAAGTTTAAGTGGGAGAATTATTTTAGCGAGTGTGTTATTATGTGGCAGATCTTTAGATAATGCCACGCAAAAATGAGCACGGGCTGATGAGAGTCTGCAGCATAATTTTTTTATCTATTTGACAAGAGTCAAAACAAAGCGGGATGAAATAAATAAAGTGCTAATTATCATGATGATATCGAGTTGCAAAATGCTACTCTATTGTACTTCTCTGCAATTTGTGGCACGAGCCTTGGAATTCAGAATGTGATGGGGAGATGAAGGGAAAACTAGTTTGCGATTCTTCACACTATATTTTTTAAGCTTCTTTTTTTAAAAAAAAATTTCAGCTGCCAATCAGAAAATAGCAGAAGAGATGAATTAGCTGGTGTGCAGGAATTCAATAGAGGAAAAGCAAGGTGAAGATATTTTATATATGGCAACTCGGCAACTGGCAAGGCTTGCAGTTTAAACACTTTGAGACTGGTACTACCAACATATTCAGTGCCTTTTTTCAGTTCAGGAAGCAGTTTTATTGGCAATTGAAATAGGCATTAAACAAACATGAACTGCAATTATTTTTGTTAGCTAAACACTAAAACAGAAAGGTGATGATTATTCCATGTACGTAAAGGCAGGAGGAAAAAAATGCAAGTTTTTTCCGTGATTTTTTAATGGTTGGTTTTTCTTGTGTTTGCCTACCACACGTTAAATCCGTCATAAAGTCGTGTAGGAATTCCAGCACGATATATACACAGCTTAAAACGAGCGTATACCTAAGCAAGCTATAAAACTTATGAAGCAACTTTGTGAATGGTTAAGTAATATTTATGGGCATTCAGAAACGTTTCCTTCTTGCCTTTGACCTCATCTCCATACTTCCACTCTAGATCGTGTGGTATTGACTGCAATAGATTTTTTTTAAATGGAGGCATTCCACAGGCATTGAAAGTTCCATTGTACTCTCATTTACATTTTAAGTAGCAATAACTAATACAAGATAAAAGAGTGTCTTAACAAGCTGTCCAAAAAAAATCCTACTCTGTCTGGTTTGTGAAAAGAGTGGAAAAAGATTAGTTCTATCTGTAGGCTCTCAATCTCCGTACGTCTTTTACAGTGAGTGAAGTAAGTGAAGTAACGTAGAAAAGAGCGAAAAATACCTATTTTTTCTCTGCTAACAACAAAAGCGGGTGGATACATTTGTTCAACTTTTCTTAACTAAATACCACACACTTCACGGACAGAGATACGACCTTAAAAGGCGAAAATGATCTTGTCTCCGAATTGCGCGTATTGATTTGTATCGAGGCATTACCATTAAACCATTCTGTACCGATAGCTCTACCGTCTACACAATTTTCTCTCTCTCTCTCTTTCTTGTCCTGCACGATTTTTTTTTCAATCACGTCTTACATTTCCCCATATGGAACAAAAATTATTATTTTAGATCTTGGTGTGGAATGATTAGCAGAAGAAGAAATGTTGTGGGAGAGCTGGCCAATTAGTAGAATTATCAGGATCATTTAGACATTTCGTAGAGCCATAATAATTTTCAAAGTCAAGTGAAAAAAAACAGTGGAGCCATTAAAATGGACCTTTGAACGAACTAAGAACCTATACGAACGAGAAAAAAATGTATTTATTTTATTAGTGTGGATATGGTGGTGAGTCATTTAGTTGAGTGAATGTGATTTTTTTTAGTTTGGAGAAGTGAGATAAATATATTTTTATTGCATTCCCAACCTACTTATTATGTGTGCTCGGCTTATCGGTGGTGACGCTACTGCCACCAAAAAAGATTTTTGTTCATTATTTTTGTATTTGGTATAAAACGTGATAGATAGCTGAGAGTGGTGGTGTGGGGATCTACTCACTCACCACTTCGAAAGCGAGCAGTGTCAGTGATGAAAGATAGATTTAGCGACACGTCCAAACAAATCTACGATAATCCAGACTTTGAAGAGATCCAAAATGTAATCGGACAGCTGGAAGCGATAATCAGGAGAGGGGAGCGTGGCCGGCAACGACAACGTCGGGGTTCTGCTGGGAGCCCAACAGATGAGAATGGAGCTGGCCGGAGTAGCAGCGATCCTAGTCATGAGGAGAGACGCGGACAGATATCAGCCTCGAATTCCAAAACGATAGCTCACACTAATAATGGTAAAGGAATTGGGAAAAGTAGTTCCACCACTGCCATCACTACAACTGACACCGCTGCTACTCAACGTAATGAGGACGGTGACGGTGGCGGTCCCAGAGGAGGAGGCAAAAAGGCTAGCAAAGTGAACAACAATAACACGATAATGCCTTCCTTCATTCCGCGCCTCACCGCGAAAACAAATGGAATTGGAAGCAAAAGCAATGGGAACGCGACTGGAAGTGGAAGCCATCCGAACATTGCCAGTTCAAATGATACAATTACGACAACCATCGCTATTAATAAGAATGACAGGATTAACAAGCCGTTGGTTATCGTTGCCACAACGAGTACGAACGGTGCGGCTGGGAACCACGTCAAACCCTCTCCTATTATAAACACTGCCACTTATCGCAAAAAGAGTAGCTCTGTATCCACTTCTGTGACAACGACGGCAATCCTACACTCCAGTGCTGATGGCTGGAGGAGACATTCCGGTGGTGATATTAAGGATGATGGACAGACTGGACGAGGAAAAGTCATGAAAGCAAATGGAATCCCGAAAAAATCTACCTCGATGATTTCATCAGCAGCAGCTCACCATCATGCTAGTCAACGAAAAGTAATGATCTTGGCTATTTAACGTGCAGATTTACAAAATAATTTGTTTTTTTGTGCTCGCTCATCCAATATGGTTCATATATGCTCCTTGATAAATGGCATGTCAGCTTTTTTTTCCTTTCAGCCTTTATTAGCTACTTGAGCATGTCAGCTCAGCTCATAACATGTAATCTGATTAGGTGGCAGAATTTTTTTTTCTACCATTTTTTAATTCGCTGATTTAGGCAGCTCACACAAAACAGTTTTGTCTATGCAAGCGGTTGTTAAAAATAGAGCTTTTTTGATGGTGTCGCGATAAAGTGGATGTCAACGTTATTCTTAGGCCGCACTCTGAAATCTGATATCAATTTATTTTGTCATAGTTGAAATTTGGAGACGGGGATGGGATAGCGTGCAACACAGCACGTCTCCTAATTGAACGGAGTCACTAAAACTTTAAAATATATATATATTCCACTCCACTCCACATTTGGTTAGCTGATGAAGAAAAGGCTTCGGAAATTTGTTGCTAGCAGACAGCGCTCCAGTTACCTAAAAATACCTAACGATGAAATATTCGTAGAACCAGAATTTATTGAAAATTATTGAGTACAATTTAACGTGCGATACAATTACAATTCCTCCTAAAAGACAGTGATACGTGACTAACTCTCCTTTCCAGAAAACGAGTGAGTGTTTGTGTTTGCTCGACTGAGAATAAACAAATTGTGGCGACAACTTATTCTCTGCCAATGTTGACATTTAGTGTGACTCCATTATACAGTCAAACTCCGCTTTAGTGACCATAGGTATAGTAAACAAATGGATATAGTGAACGTAGTTCATGTCGCCCGGCTGTAACGCGTATCTCTCAATGTATTTTTTCACAGTTATAGTGAACAGGCTTATAAGGGAAAAGTAGCTATTATGAACCGATTTTTGTAGCCCCAGCCGGATTTACTATATAATATAGTGAACTTTAACTAGGAAATGGGGCACTTTGAGGCAAAAGCGGGATTTATATTTACTTTATTCTTTTAAAACGTATATACGAGCAGTTTTGTTTGCAAAAGTTTGTTGTTTGCAAGTGTTAGTGTTAACCTAAGAATGTTTCCAGTAGTCGATGAAATCAAACGAAAAAATTATTTAGCTTTTCTCTCCGGAAAAACACTAAAACAGGTCTAAAGTTTTAAAAAAAACTTTGAAAGTTAGGCAGCTAACCATTACCATAACTATGTACGGAAATTAGCTCCAGAAATTTTCGTTCGTTTTTTTAAAACCTTGCTATAGTGGAATAGTTCACTATAGATATAATGAACTGGGATTATAGTGAACTCTTTTCTTGCCGCCCTTGGTGGTTCACTAAAGCGGAGTTTGACTGTATTTCCTGATTCCCTCTGTAAATCTAACATTCACACCGGAAGAAAAGTGGAAAAACAGATAACTCGAGGGGCATAAATGACCGGTGACCATCAAAACGAAAATGTACTATCTCCCATAGCTAAAACTAAACAGTTTGTATCGCTTTTAAATAAATAAAAAAACTTTTTTTGACGGAATGCGTTGCAAGACACGTATTATCTTTCACACAGGTACAAAATGTATGTACTCGCAAAGATGTATATGTATCCAATTCCAAACTCGAAGCTTAAATTCGCAGATTTAACTGCCTCCTAAATACAAAGTGATTAGATTAGAAATCAAAATGTTTGAGCCTAGGAAGGTACGTCAAGTTTCGCTATCTTTGTAAGTACAGTTTTTACTTTTCCTACTCAGTTTCAAATATTTACTGGTGAAATAATGGTTCCTGCGAAGAATTCACTTTTCGTGCATAAAATTTGAGCTTGTTTGATGTGTGAGGTACGAGTTTTGCCACTTGAAATCTTATCTATCGGCTGCTGCTGTGGTGTCTGATACTGAAAATCCACGGCAGACGCAAAAGCAGGGCTTGGTATTGGCGCTGGCGCTTCCAAATTTTGCTCCAGCCTTTCCATCTGCAATTTGTTAACGAGAGAATGGTTAAACTCATGGAAGTGGAAAGTGCTATAAGCCTAACCGACTCTTATCTTCTGTTAACTTTTACATGATAAACAATAAAGTATACCTAACCACGATAATAAACATGTGCAAGAGATGGATGGGTAGCTTACTAGCTTGTCATAATTCCCATTTTGTTCTTAACATTTTATGAAGTTTACAAAAGCATATCATGTTATTGAAGCCTATGAAAATGGGATAGCCAGAAAGAAAAGACCTTCAAATTGCATCACCAAACTTGCTCTGACTGGACCTCTTATATATTTATGTATGCTTAAATGTAAGCACTGCTTACTCACTCGTTCGTAATAATCAGCAGCTCCATGCAAACTGTGAAGCTGTAAACTAGCAGTTTCATATCATCAACTCGTAGTAAAAATATTTCGAGTACGCAAACCTGAACCTGTACGATGATGAGTCATTTTTCTCATTCTCATTCATTAGCAGCGAGGAATGCCTACATGACGGCTTCAACCAAAATCGGAATAGCACAAGGATAAGTGATTTTGTAAGCAAATTGCTTTGCGAAAGTTTCCCATGCATCAGGGAATCAACCAAGATAAATATTATGTGTGTTAATTACTGACGGAGATGATTAAATATAAACATGTGCTGAAGTGCTGAAGTGCTGATATGTTACAGATATATGTATATACCATATGAAGCAGTTCCAAGAAAGAGCACTGAAGCACGAAACTGTTTTAACTATAGCTCATAGTTTTATCAGTAATCGATTTTTGCTATAACCAAAGTACAAGAGCAGTAGTTGCAGTTTCTTCCTGGAGTAATTTTTTGTCGTAAAAACAAATTAAAATACAAGTTACAAGTTCTGAAATACACAAGTATAAAACAATGCACATGTACCAGAAAAAATTTAGTATAACATAGCGGCAGCACTATTGAAAAAAAAATTTCACAAAAAGTTGCATTGCATATTTCCACTTACAACTTACGATTGGGCTGAACTGTGGTAGGTGGTTTAGGCACCTTGAACAATCATAATTGCCAACCTCATGTTGCACGGTTACTACAACGGTAGATGCAGCGAATTTGTACTATTGGTACCTATTGGTACCTACCTAGTTTCAAACTTTGCGAAATTTGAACCTGGTACACTTCTCATCCTCAGCTATCAGTTTAGCACTTCATATTTATTCATGCCCTAGTCCGAACTTTTTAAGTACATGCTGCAATAAGCAACGAAATTATCACGATGTCTTGTAGCGGTTACTTTTCTGTTACATTTTTATATTCAGCCTCTAAATAAGATGTAATTTTAATTTTGAAGGTATATAAGCGTCTACTTGAGTGTGAGTGATTTGACACTAGGGCTGTTGTTTTGTTGCAAGAAGAAGCTGAGCACCACCAGAGACCAACTTTATGTCCACTGCCAGCCAATGACAGATCTGTCACTATGAAATCTTTACGATCCCCCTTCTCCTTTCATTCGTTCCTCCAATTACTTGCACATGCACTCTATTAACCACTATCTTTTACAACTGTCCTTATTCTTAACGAGATGTAAGTACTTGGGCAAAGGCGCAAGCAGTTTTTAGTCCATTATAAATTAGTGTATAAATGGTTTTAAAAATATTAGCCACTTCGCCACTTGACTGTACAATGCTGGTTGGGGACGCAAAGTTTTGAATCTGTGCAAATTCCCTTTAAGCTCATGTTTGAAAATGAAGTGTTATTGGCGAGCTTTACCGGTGCCAAGCGCAATAGGTGGAACCTTTTTTTGTTAAAAACGACAACACATTTTGCCACCTACACCTGCTCACTAAGTATCACGAACTGCAGACAAAGGCAAACTGCTTTGGCTATATTCAGAGTGCACACAATAGTTCCTCCATTAATTAAATGCAAGGAAAAATCACCCGATGCCTACACATCTTTTTTAGCCCTTTTCACTTCACTATGCCGTGATTACAATTACACAGGCACTTTTGCTGGCTTAAGGCCTACTTCATGTCTGTGTCTATATGCGGTGGGCAGATATTTTTCAAAAATATACTTAAAACCATTTATGGCATAACAAATGGCAACCCTGGGCGAAAGTTAATTCTCAAAAAATTGCCTATTACAATAATTCATAGTAGCATTTTTATGGCCATTTGATTTTCAAAGTTGATCGAGATAAAAGGAAAAATGCAGGGTACAACTGTGCGTGAAGTCTCGAGTGTGAACTCAACTCCATCATAATTTGCAACGCTGCTCCATTTTGCAGGATATGCAGTCAAAGAAAGAATACCTACCAATCTTTTTTCAGCCCATCATGATTTATCTCGCTGCTACCCCTTTAAAATCCCAATTATTGCGATCACTGACGTTGATCGCTTTTGCAGTATATGCGGATAAAACATTTTTTCTTATTCAACATTGCACAATCCAGTCCTTTTTATATTTACGATCATCAGCATCTTTCATATTTTAATTTATGTAATATTTTCCTCGAAAACTGCTAATTATTTAATAATAATCATAAAGGGCAGTGGTAAATACGGAGGAGACGTTAATACAAATATTGAAAAAAAATGTATTTCTAATTTATCGCAAATGTATTTACTTACCTATATCCAACTCCTTCTTTCCGTTTTAATGGATGCTGCTTTGTTTGGTTCGCTGGCTTGGCTTATTTGGTTCACTTTAATGGACATCTTAATACAATTTAGAATTTAGAAAAAAAAGTTATTCACGACCATCGCACAAATAACACGTCTGCACTTTGTTACATTTTGGCTGCACATATAAAAAGTGAACTTTGAATTGATTTTTTTAGATCTCATAAAACGAAAGACAAAAATGTTGATTATTTATTTGCTTTGAAAGTTCGTTGTAAACGGTATAAGTAGTGCCTTTTAAACAAACTTGAAGGTTTCTCTGATAACTTTTCAATAAAGTCAATTTAAGTACTCACTTCTCTAACTGTACATTTCACCACTTTAGATGTAAGGTGTTCCACCGAAATTACGTAACTTAATGTGCTCAGCTTTACTAATTAATTGCCAGCTAAAAATTAACTTCTCTTTGATTGGCGACTCTACTACTTAAATATATTTTCATCTCATTGTGTTCCTTTTTTGGCAAAATAAACTTTTTTTATTATCACTAAATAGTGTACCTTGATCCTTTCTGCTTTTTCCTCTTTTTAGCAAACCATTCTTTCAAAATCCTCCTCCAATAACGAAACTTGTCATTTACATGCAAATATTTTTTCCTGCCTTACATAACTTGTTACTGTAATAATGATGAGCATTTAAGTAATTGGTATCATGAAAAGGTTGGTGGTATACACACAAAAACCACAAAAATCACAACATGTATTCTTTTTATGTTTTAAGTACAAAACGCTAAAAATCTGTTTCTGCTAAAATATATCAGTCCTAAAAGTTTTGAAGGAGCTGAGACCCTCCTTTTCCTCAGTAGATTAATTTTTTCTCGCAAGTTAATACTCCTGTGCTGTATAAAAACACACCCTTTTGGCTGACGGAATTTTTTTTCTAGAATAGTAAAAAATGTTTTCCTTTCTGTGTTATTTATTTATAAGTATACATTTGAGAAAAAACTTTTTTCTCTAATGAATTTCATGAAATCTGTTTCTGCTAAAATATATCAGTCCTAAAAGTTTTGAAGGAGCTGAGACCCTCCTTTTCCTCAGTAGATTAATTTTTTCTCGCAAGAAGTAATACTCCTGTGCTGTATAAAAACACACCCTTTTGGCTGACGGATTTTTTTCTTCTAGAATAGTAAAAAAATGTTTTCCTTTCTGTGTTATTTATTTATAAGTATACATTTGAGAAAAAACTTTTTTCTCTAATGAATTTCATGACTTCATCCTTTTTGTACAGTAACAAGGATTTATTTACGTTTATCTCCACTAAATCCTTATGTACATTCACGAAATATATCTTCTCAGCACATCTTCATGGTTTTGACTACTATCGTGCGTGGTAAGAAAAAAAACTATTAATTTTTTTCCTAAGACTTTTTTTAAGATGAGATATCCTGTGCTACACACAACATACAACTCCGTAGAGAAATAGTCAACTATGCAAGAGTGAATGTAATCTGTACGTCCGTGTGTCCCGTCATCACTACCACAATCATCATCGCCAACAACAACCACTGTGTCCTGTGTGTTTTTGTTCACGTATATAGTGTGGTTCTTCACAGTTCGCATACATAGATAGTGCATAAAAGGCCTTTTAGATATGAGGAGAGGAGGACCTTTTCTCTTTTATAATCCACTTTTTTACAGAGAAACACTTCTCCGAATTAAATATACATATGTATATCCCATCACATTACATATTGCATGAGCAATCTCCGTCTTTCCTTACTTCGATAACGACTACACGTACTCATATGGCAGTAGTATTCCCGTGCCTTAGTTCTAGTTTTTCCTCTGCTATTGTCCCAAACCAATATAAACTTGTCTAACCTGACTTCTCCTCTCCTCTATGTAATAATGCTGCTTGGTGTAAAAACAGCATAAAATGAATGATCATTTACCCCCTTTTCAGGGAAGGCTGCTAAAAGTAATAAAGAAAATGAAAAGAAAGGGAAAATGCCAACGAGCGATATGCACTAGAGGCGTAAGTGCGGATATAAAAAAGTGAGTGCTCATGTTATGTGCTACGAGGAGTGGGGCTGATTATGGTCTTGACTCACGTTGATGATGAAATCAAGTGACGGACAATGCGATGGTGACTTAAAAGCATTTGTGCAGGTTAAATTTTAAAAAGCTTTAATTTTTTGCATTGGTGTACTTACTTGCGCTTTAAAAACAGAGCTGACTTCAAGAAGGAGTAAAATAACAATGTACACAGAGACAGTAACATGAGTTTGTGCTAATCTATTTTGTTGTCCCCTTTTTTTGAAGTACTGATGTAAGTAGAAGCAATGGCATGGCAATGCAAAGGAAGCTGTGTCTTTGGCATGCTATTTTTGTGTCGAGGTATCGGCGATTGGCGACGACAAAACTTTGGGAGGAATTTTGGCACATTTCTCTTCTTCCTGCTTCTCTTCATTTCGTGGTATGTATTGGCAAATCATTGTCAAGTCAAAGTTAAAAATGAACTTGAGGGGAAAAACTTTTGGGATCTTCTACTGATTGTGATTTATCAAATTATATAAATGCACCTTGCATTTTGCAGAATAGTGCATGAATGGCTAATGCAGGCTCGAAACAAAGGATTTTGAACGTATTATTCTGTTCTGTCTGGCGTTATTTGCATACGAATATGATTCGTAGGTTAAATGCACTGTAATGAGCAAAAAGCAAAAACAGTTTATAGCGCCATCATGTAGTCCATTTTGCTGTTTATTCTTATTCACGCCAGGCAAATTACCTACTCGAGCTAATGGATTGCACGTTTTGCGATAGGCATTAAAACCTCCGACTCAGATAGGACTTTTATTCATGGATAAACATGCTTTTAATTTAATGTAATTAGACTGCATCAGTTTTGAGGGTCACTTTCCTTCGAGAGAACACTTTACATGAGACATATTTTTCTAACATTTCTTATCGCTCCAGATATACGTAGCTGTATTGATACTGTGAAATTGATTATGAATATTTTATTACAATTAGGATGAAACGTAATTAATGTAGTCGTTTACAGTGCCCCGAACGAAAGGTCTCATAAATGAGGTGACATTTAGCGTTACATTTAAATAGTTTAACTTTTCCCCATATTTTTGTATATAATTTTGTACATGTGACATGAAACGCATAATTCAGTACATCGATGTATGTAGGTATGTCAATTATTACTGAATGTTTTATTTGCTAGTTTGCAAATTTGCTATAATTCAACTATTCTTAATTACGTTCCCCACCATGTTTCAAAACTTACAAATGGTAAGTGGTAGAAATATTGTCGTTCAAATTCAAAAGCGACAAATTATAGTTTGTAACAGGATACATGTCCTGACAGTATATCAATAAAAATAAAATCTATCTTATCTAGTTTGTTCATCGTTGAATAAAAGTAGTACTTACATCACAATAAAGGGATTAGTTTTAATTAAAAGTGATCAGAATCACATGTTATATTGGCTGAAATGTATTTTGAAAAAAGACACTTTGCTCAATGTATGTGTACAGCCAATTTAAAGTCTTTCTGTGACGCTCTCTCTTTCTTGCATGGCCATGTTATCCACACCGTTCTTTTCTTGAGTTCCGAAATTTCCGAATTGAATTTGGCTGATGCCGGTAGACTTGACATCTTCAACGTATTCATAACAGCTAAATCCCAGTTCTGCCTGATCTAGGCCTGCTCGCTCCAATTCAAGGTCAGCACGAAGACTCAACCCTTTTTTGTTTAATGTTTTCAAAAAATGGTATTAATTAACTAGGTATTTAAAATTTTTACGACGACCCCAACCAACATTTTTAAATTCTATAATAAATTTTTATTCACCTGGAATTTTGTTCATAACCCAAAGAATGATGTATGTGACAACGAAACTCCAGGCAAGACCTGCCGCAGTATCGACTAATTGGTGTGGGACCTGCATCCAGTGGCCGTCTAGCCATCCTCCTTCAATTTCCCCTCCAAACTGTTTCTCAGCAAACACTCCTATTTACAGTAAAAGATAATTATAAAACGATACAGCACATGGAAATGATTATTAATGCTATCATTAATTTTGGAAGGCACCTGTTAAAATATTTCCAACAATTCCTCCAACGCCATGAACCGCAAATACATCCAGCGCATCGTCATAATTAAGTAAATGCTTCAGATTCATTGCCAGGTTGCACGCAACCGCTCCTGAATTTTTCATTTTAAAGTGAGTATCACGAAAAAATTGCAAATTTTTCGGAAAATTTCCCCAAAATCAAAAATTTTACTGAAGGACAAACCAATAAATCCAAACACTATGGCACTTGCAGGACTGACATATCCGCATGCAGGTGTAATAGCTACAAGCCCTGCCACAGCGCCAGCGCAGAAACCCTTTAATTCCATTAAATTAAAAAAAATAGTCCAAATTATTAAATTGGAATCACAATTACCACAGAATAATATAAGAATAATATAATATAAGTCCCAAACCAAAGCAGAGAATTTTTTTTCGTGCCTATAGTCCAAGAGGAGCCATGTGACCCCTCCTACAGATGCCGATAGATTTGACACGAAGCACGCCAAAACGGCTTGCATGCTTGGACCGAGCGCTAAATCACAAATTTTGAAATTTTAAACATATTAAATAAATATCAATGGTTTTATTTCAAATTTTTTAATCATCATTATTGATTCTAATGGTAAATCCAAATATTTTAGCCAATGGAGCCTCACTGATTTTTACCTGAGCCACCATTAAATCTGGAATTAATACGTAGTCATATTAAAGTATCAATTAATTATTTGTCATGCAATAAAGTACATCAATTACAGGAAAAGATTTTGTATTTAAATATTTTTTACCCAAACCAGCCAAACCTACACAAAAGGGAGAAGGTGCAAAAAAATACAAATTTTACTTGAATTAAGTGGTTAGCTAATTAAGCATTGCGCTTTGACTACATACTTTGAACTTACCAAATGAATGCTGTCCCCAAAAATACATTAGCCATACAGTGGGGCTTAAATTCTTCATCTTTATGCTCTTTCTCACGATGACCAAGAACTACAGCGTACGCTAGCGCCGCAGCACCACTTGAAATATGCACCGGGGTGCCTCCAGCAAAGTCAAGTCCTGTCAATAAATAAGGCAAATGAGTCACCTGTGATCATGCCATTATGTATCCCGCGATTTTTGCCAGGAAATGCCTAACCTCCCAGTCTCAAACTCCATCCGTTGCTGTTCCATGTCCAGCAGGCAAGGAAATCATAGACAAGCGTCGTCCACAAGAAAATAAAAACCAGTGTGGGAAGAAATCTACCACGCTCCGCAGCGGCGCCTGTACAATAGTTCAAATCCCCCTCATTAATGATTCTTCACATTTTTATTAATAGTGCGGTCATCAATTAACCACAATCCTGCCTTAGGTCGCATACTGACCCCTGACCCTCATTACTCATTATTACTTTGCGGAGGCAGGTGACTAAACTCACTAAACTATAATTGTGCACTTTATAACTTGACTTGACACTTTACCAATAGCAAGAGCTGGTGTAATTCCAGCAAACATGCCCTGGTACAGACAAAAGACGAGTTCTGGAATTTTGTCTGTGGCCATGGACGGATTGTCCCAGACTCCGCGCAGGAAAATGTGCTTGAAGTCCCCAATGAAGAAATTGGCATTGTTACTGAATGTCAAGGAGTATCCAAATAGGAACCACTGCGAAAAATTGTAACAAACTAAGTAGGTATGTTCGTTCTTTCCACAAAACACTGCACAATGTTTAATGTTTAGCTACCTGAATGGAGACAACGGCTACAGAACAAAAACTGAGCATTATTAGGGACAGCGCACTTTTGCTCCGAGCCATTCCAGAATAGAAGTAACCCACTCCTGGAATCATGAGCCATACCAGAGCTGTGCACACCAATACATAGCAGACATCTCCAGGATGAAACTTATCCTTGTCACCATGATCATGGCTATTCTCCGTAACATTTGGGGCAATCGAAGACGTGGTTTCGAAATCCATTTTTACTTACTTCTCTAATAACGTGTCTCTCTCTAAAATTTCAGAATTGAAATATTTTCACGAAAACTTTAACTTCTCAAACAGATGCAAAGTTTTAATAGCATCGTAGTAAGAAAACTGAGCAATTAGCTCTGACCACAGAGTTGACTTACTCCTCCTAAATCTGCTGCTGATCTGAACTCACCACTCACCAGCAATATAATTATCCTAGCCAGTTCCAATAAACATGAGACAAAAGTCTCATAAATTGACTAAAGATGATGTAATCCCAATCTGCATTTCCTATCTAAAATATTCTTTCCCGCATCTAACCTAACGCAACAAAGACAAGACAAATGGCTTGGGATGCATTTCGCTCTTTTTGATAAATAACACGGTGATTTGCTGATGTTTTATTTATTTTGAGAAGTAGGACAGGTACACAAAACAAAAAGTAAAACTATAGCTAGTTATCCATGTTATAACGCTCTATTTGTCATCCATCGCCGCCACCACTCCACACACTCCCTTTTATGCAGCCCCAAACACCAAACAACCTTATGACAGTGCGATCAATTCATCTTTTCAAGTTCAAAGATATCCACTCTTTTCCATTCATAGATGGATAATCGTGGTATTCGTGGTAGTATGTATAAGTACTGCACCTTGAGCTCTCTCGGGCTATATGCTAAATAATGTTACTGACCTTCAAAAATGAAACTTACTACAAAAGCGTGTCTGATTTCTATTGTGGAAACAATTTTCGGTATTCACAGTCCCTTCTGAAAATCTCGTCTCCTATTTTTACACAATCTGCCCACTTCATCCATAATTCATATGTCGCCACTCCATGCTCCACCACTCTAGGCCTTCTTTTTAAAAAATGTATCCTTACCTTGGTTTTTTAAAAAAGGTACGTTCTTTGCATTTGAACAGTATTTGAACCGACTCCAGGATTTTGGTATCTACAAAAAGTATGAAAATTATAGTAATAGGACGCCTGAGGAAATGTACACCTATTTAGTGTGGATATGTCATCTCTTATTGAAAAGAAATACAGTTCTTTCATTCAGCTTCACCTGTATAGCAGTGCAGTATACAGCGTTAATTACCTTATAGCCATAACCAACCTACTAGAATCTCTCACTACCATTTTCACGCCTATCGGCTATTCCAAAACAAATAAAACAAACCATTTAAGAGAGTATCAGCCATTGTCTGTAAAATTATCTGCAAACTACACAGATCCCGATAGGTAATTGCATTACCATATTATTCGATTAAAAGTAAATCTACCCATACAATTATTTGTCTACGAGATTTTTGCAGCTCCCTATGCTCGGTGCTTCGAACCTTCAAGTTGAATTTCATGACCAACTTTCAAGTGAAGGCTAGAAAGATGCGGAAAGTTGGCAGACTACCTAACTAAATTACCAGTGCATGGAGTTAGCATAAAACTGCTCGTTATTTATTGATTGATTGGGACAGATCACTGCAACAAACTGTTGTAAATCATCACCAGGCAGGAGGAGATGCGGCATCCTCCTGAGGAATGCTAAACTGACAGGTTACCGGAATTTTCACTAAATCTTTTTGACTAAACGACCTTTTCATCAAAAATTTTTCCTTAAAATCGTTTTCACAAATGCCGGATTTTCATCAAAAAAGCTTTTCACAAAATACATATTTACAACAATTGTGCAAGTATTTAGTTGTACTTTTTGGACTAAAAATACAGTTAATACAATGTACAACTTCGTATGGCTCTACAGGAGTTCCTATTCGCTCTTTTATTTTATTTTATACATTCTATTTTATACAAGTAATATGAGTAATTGCGAAGATTTTGCAATATACCATGGAGCTGGTGTTTTGACTAAACCTTTCTCAACCGTTTCAAATACGCCACTCGTAAAAATGGTACAAATTTCCCAATGCAATGCAATTGTGATGTTCTCTGTGCTCTTACATTTTTGGTTGACGATGATGACCATGTGTTATAACTCGAAGTGACGAGAACTTTCCCATTGTGTCATTAAAATCGCATAAGATTATTTCTGCTAGACACCCTTTTGATCTGTCACAACAATAGAAATAAGTAGCTCGGAAACGGCACATAGCCCTGTGACCTGTGATAAGTGTATCCCTCGAAAATTAGTAGCCTTTTCCCACGAAGTCTCACTAAATGTTAAGACTAACTCATTTGTAATGCTTACACGGACACGGTTGGAGCAAATGAGAGCAGTAGTTCAAAAAAAACAAACGTTAAAAAATTGTATTGTGTTAGTGTTTTATGTAAAGAAATGTAATTGACCGGTGTCATCACACCATTGGGTTCCATCTTCAAAAGTTAAAAGATGTACCTATCCAGGTTTCCAAATGCAAATGTTTAGTGATTGTTTGCGAACATTTTCTTTGCGAATTTTCTTTTAAGAAATCTGACATTTGTAAAAAATATTTTACAAAAATGTTTTTGATGAAAAAACAAATTTTAGTGAAAAAATTTTAGCGAAAAGGTCTTTAGTGAAAAAATAGTTAAATGTTTTCCGCACACCAAACTGACAGGAGGCAATTCCACGTGGATGAATAAAAAAGGTGCTCGACAATGTATTGATTGGATGATATGATTATATTCTGATAAACAGCTTTTACTATTAAGACGCTCTGTACATGTTAAAGTGACTTGCGTAGCTGACCACAGTAGAAACAGCCTAATTAGCTAATGTAGAGTAATGGCTTCATGCTCATTGTCAAAGATGTTTTATGGCTGACACCTTATTAAATGCCATCAAAGGTCATTGACTAGTGACCGCTAACGACAGTACTAGCTGGTCCTACAAATGATGAAATACCTACGCACGCAGAGTTAACGGTAAGCATCTCGTTACTTTTTGTAAGTAATACTGTGGTCCAGAGAATCTCCATTTCTCAATTTTCTTCTGGCACAAAAAATCCCCTTCCCAACTTGATAAGTTACACAAAAAATGGATGTCGAACAAATTACCTTAAGCTTCCTCCCAAAAAACGTAAGGACTACCAGAAATGATCTTCACTTCAACCTGCCACAGTTATGCTCTGAATGTAACTGTTGATAATGTGAGCAACTTAAGTACGTTCGCAGAATAGAGAAACCGAACTGCCATTACAACCGCACCAGACACGATTTACGATGTTATACCAAGGACTGATTTAAACCGATAGTATGATGTAGGTATTTTAGTTGCAATTTTCTTGTTTGTCGTTTCAATTGTTTTTCAAGTAATCTGCAATTTTTAGCACTAATTTTTCTCTTTGCGTGTGTCCAATCTGATTGGCAAGGAGTTGTTTTAGTTGTCTAGTTCCTTTCTTAGCTAAACACTTTTAGTGGGACGTTGTCTGTAGCGATGAACCTCGTACGATTTTTTTGTGACTTGACTGCGGTTTCCCCACATCTAGACCTCTCCTCATGCCCTCATCTGATGCGAATGACAAGTGAACTAGTCGGTTAAGCGAGTCAATACTAGTAATCATCCCAGCATGTTGTCAGTTCAATACTATTCTAGATTCTAGGAAAAAGTTAATTGCTTTAAATAGCTCACTATTCACAGTATAGTTGAAGATTTTTCACGAAAAGATAAGTCTAGGTATTATTACTTGATGCGGAATGTAAATGTTAATGACTTTACTGAAAAATCCTGAATTCAACACGCAACAAGGACAAGCTATAACAGTACATACAGAGTACAGATTTATAACTAGAAACTGCGTGAAATATTGTTTTGAACTGGCGAATTTATTTAGTAATTTCATTTACCACCAAATTGTTATTGTAAGTCAATACGCTTCTTATGAATATGCATAATGCAATAGATTCTGGAACCCACATTGTTGCAACAGGAAGCTGCACTGAGAAGGCTACAGAATTAAACTAAAAGCGAAACCTAAACATTTCGCGCAGTTTTAGACTGAAAAGAATTAACTTCGTCTTGCCAATAATAATGGAGCGTGTTATTTTGGTCTATCTCCATTCTCCATATAACTTACGTACTTTAACAGTCAGAGAGGAAAGAATTTTTGTGTCCTTCTCGTTACGTGTGGAATCGCTGCTCAATGGGAAAGAATGAAACCTTCAGGCGGCTCAGGAATGAAAATTAGATGCATGCATGCGAGCATGAAACAAAAATCCCTCCTAACGTCTCTGTTGACGGCATTATTGGTTACGGCACCTACTTGCTTGAAATAATGAACAAAAATAATGGAAAAATTGTCGTGCAAAAAACATACGAGACACTTTTTGCAAGGAGAAGCTTATGAATCTCCATTCTAATAGTATCCTTGGTTTGGTACGCACAATAACATTAATGTGGAGACTTAGTGATAGTGATGCTGCAGTTTTCTTACAAAAAATTCATTCTTCCAAAAATGCTCGATAATGTGGAGTGAAGGGCTTGTGTGTAGGACAAATTTATCAGCACCAAAAAATTAAAGTCGGTATCGACTGACTAAATGAAGTGAGGAGTGACGTATTCTGAATTAGGATGTTAATTAAATTTAGCAGAAATGATGGTATTCTTGTGCAGGTGTTAAATGCAGATTCTGATGGTCATGTGCGCCTTAACTGCTTAGAGGTTTCTTTTCATGTTGGGCAATCCATGAAGGCCTACCGACGCCATAAAAAGAAATCGGGCTAAATTTGTAATTTATGTAAGCTGATACTAAGTAGGTACGCCAGTGTGCCTTGGTCGCGACGGATATGGAATCCCTGACCTGATGTCAGTTTCCTGTTTGACTTTATTTGGACTGCTCTTCATTTCGTGGAATTTTTTGTGAATGCGTGCTATGATGAAAGGCTTCCCTACTGTTCTTTAACCAGTGCTGCGACAACCATGAAAGCTGTAATGACCAGTGATAATAAGCAGATTGTTTGGGAAATCAATTTTGGAAGGTTTCCACAATGGTACATCTCAGGAGGCGGCATTCCTATTCCCATTGTTCATGGACATTCTATTTTTATTACGCATTGACAGGATAATTAATACATTGTCTCTTTGTCAGATTTTTCCGGCCATTATTTTGTCAACTCTGGTTTCTGAGATCACAATTAGGCAGGGTTAGCTCACATTTTTCCTGAAATTCAAAAATACATGTAAACATACAATGGAAAGCGTAAAATGAATGCTAACATATGAAACTCTGAATTATTTACTGAAATACATCATCTAATGTAAGAATAGAAATGAGCCCAGCGTATAAATTACTATTTAGTGTAAAGAAGAAACTTGCAATTCTCTTATATTTCTCTATATTTCCAAGAAGAAAAACACATTACGCAAAGATGAAAGGTACATGATGTGCCAACGGAATCTATTTTAGTAAGCTTCAATGCGGTTGCTTGAACTTTATTACATACCAAGCATATTTATTGAAAAAGGGTAGATATAATGACTTGGATTTGCCACATGAAATTGCAATGCCAGATTCTAAACCTCAAATTGCAATGATTGGTAAATATGTGCAAACTTATGCTGCACTGAGCTATCTGCAAGTTAGTTGAAATGCCAAAAAATTGATAGAATTTAGAATTTAATATAATTTATTATGTAGGATGCAATGCAATAGTGCAGATATCGATTTGTAGCAGACAGATTCTACTGTCTAATTAATAGTAATTAAACATGTAGTTGCAATTTTCGACCGGCTCTCGCTAAGAAGTCCTGAATGGGAACGGTCAGACTTTTGACAAATAGTCAGTAAATGAACTATACTGAATCTGAAACACGAGCCAGGTTACACATTTCAGGCTTCAGTAGGGACGGTTTCCAGTGAAATGATGTGATCAGTCACAAAAAGAGTACCTATGAATGGAAATAATGGATTTTGAAGAATGAAAATAAAATGAAATGCTTCCGACAATCTTTACGAATTAAGCTCATAATAAATGTTTACAATACAGTTTTGATCCTTCAATATGATGTTACAATTTTTGTAGAATTACAATAAAATAAATTTAACCATTGTATGCTAATTGAATGTAAATTGACGAAAGAGCACACGAGTTTAGCAGTCCGCAACCGCAGTTTAGCAACTTTTTGTAGGCTGCTGCGTTTGTTACTTTCAACGGCTAACAGGCACAGTTATTTGAAGTAGTCCCCTTGGGTTTGCCATTGGCAGTAAGGTCTAGCTTATCTGGATCTGACGCCAATGGTTCTTGGCTCCATTTATCCATCTCTAATATCTGTAATTGAAACGGTCAATGCAAACATTATTATTCAGTATGTCTGAAGAAATGAATAAAATTGTGTTAAAGTAAATTAAAAAGTGTACCTTTGAAACCAGAAAATTTGCGGATTCATCTATGTTAATGTTGTCTTTGGCAGAAGTTTCAAACCACGCTGAAAACCCTTGCTGTTGGCAAAACTCATTCATTTTCTCTCTGTTTGCTGCTATGCCCTCTTTAGGTTGATCACTCTGGAAAATGTAAAAATGTGAAATGTAGACCAACAAAGTTAACCATTCAATAATACGTAACGTGCGTGAAAATCAATAATTTGGAAAAACGAAACAAAAACAAAATTCATGGCAGCTATGTATGTACTAACAGTTTACATACGATGCTATTATAGTCACTCCCCGCAACATACCTATTGTGGCGCGATAGTGTTGACTGAAAAACTGATGTACATATCGCTTAATAATTGACGTCTTTCCTGCTCCGAGTTCCCCCACAACAAGGACTTTGTACAGTCTTTCCTTCTTTCCCTGAAATAATAAAAATAATAAATTCAATTAGGCACTTCCCTCTCACAAGTTACTACAGTTCCTGTCTTACGATACCCATATTTGCACTAATACTACAGGCAGCGCCATAACTGCAAAGCCAAGCATTTTCAAAAGCAGTTTTAAAAAAATACTACATCGGCCAGTTAAAATTTGAAGCGGTACACATATTATACGGCATTTACAAATCACAAGAGAACCTGTTCAGCAGACTCCGACTCAAAGTTAAATGGTTTCAGTTGTCTAAAACTTTCAGTGCATGCAGTATCCGGATCAGTCTCCTCACCAGCATTCCACGCCTTGAAGCTGTCTGCGTCACTTTCCCTTCTTTTATTTACATTTTGCCCTAGTACTGCACTCGTACCAGGAATATTTGCATTATTAGCATGTCCAAGTTTACTGTTAGGGCTTTGGACGGGCACGGCTGCAGCGGCTCCTGCACTACCGTTAGGAATTTTACTACTCTGGCTAAAATTTCTACTCCCTCCACCGTCATTTTCAAGACTACTAAGTTTTGGGTATAATGATTTTGGCGCTACTTGAACCTCATCCACGTTTTCATCTAGTGAGGCGCTTCCTTCCCCATTTTGGGTATCTGACCTCCCATAAACTATAGTTACTTCTGACTGCCCTGCTCCCTCCTTCTCACTCTCATTGCTTCGGTTGGGTGTGTAGTGAACCGAGGTGTTTATATTGCCTGCTACCACGTCCGAGTACGACTTTCCAGAAGATACTTCCATATCCTTTCTATTTACATCGCCATTGGAGCTGGAAAGTGATTCATCGTTATTGCTCTCCGCTGTCCTGACTCCGCTTGGACTATCCATTGGATCCATGTTTGCGGCTTCTTGGGAATTTCTGCTGCTCTGCAGTAAACTCAAGTGCTTCTTTTTATTATTGTCCGAAGTTGCCCTGCTACTTCCGGGCTCCTTCTTTATGTGCGATTTTGACAAGACAAGACTTGTAATTAAACCAGAGTTTTTCTTTTTCGAGATGGGCTCACGCCCAGCACGACTCTTCGATGTGTTCCCCCAAGTCTCACTCTCTTCTCTGGGAAGAAACTGCTTAGCTAGTGGGAAACTATCATTGGCATGAAAAATATTGCTATCATCAATTTTTCTCGCAGAAGAAGTGCTCGAATTGTTGTTATTAGACTTCACTTCAGTGTCATTAGACGAGTCATTAGCGATAAGTGATTGTGTGAGATTGGAAAGTTTTCGCGGAGAGATGTCGATTGAAGTTTCACTCACTTCTACTTCTTCAACCTCGCAATTTTTATCTGGAATGCTGCTGCCGCTGCTACTCCTAGTGCCAACTTTTTTCCTTTCAAGAGGCAACGGTGGAGTGCACGTTACACTGCTGCTGGTAGTCGTCGTGCTTTCACTGCTGCAGCCACCTCTCCTATTCACCAGAGCTTTGTCTTTGCGTAGCCCTTTTGGAGTGCGGACTTTCGGCTCATTCTCAAGTATTACGATTTCCTGCTTTCCCACCCCTTTCCTCCCTGGTTTCTCCGACACCTCTGTAATTTATGGTGGAGGCAAAGAGAATTTTTACTTTAGAAAAGTTCTTTTTTTTTCACAAAAAGACTCCGTATTTACTGAATTGAATGTGACCACAATACGTTGGAAAGTTTATTTAAGCACTCAATGAAATCAATCAGAGCACCAAAGATAAGAAACACTGATTTAGTCCAACTTTTCTGAGAGCGAGCGAAAAAAAAGAGAGCCCACTCAATGAAATCAATCAGAGCACCAAAGATAAGAAACACTGATTTAGTCCAACTTTTCTGAGAGCGAGCGAAGAAAAAGAGAGCCCGTCTCTACAGACTGAAGTTACGAGTAGAGCAGAATTACAACGTGGTTGGCCCAAAATCCCTTTCTCCCTGGTCTAACAGCCGACAAGCATAATGATAACTAAAAAATGACTGGGCTATACGTGCAACCAACACTTAACAAATTCAAGTTAGAGAATCTATTACACACCAAGTAAAGTTTGATGTGTACACATGTTTTCCCTACTGAACAGAAAAAAAATCAGTTTTTCAGCTCGGAGCGGTTTTAAGCATTCAATTCAGGTTTTCCATCTTGTTTGTTTGGAGAAGAGCATCGAGCATCTATCTACCTGTGTATATGTACTGCTTTTATAAATGCGCAATGGAAAAGATAATAAGAAAAAGATTACACTTTCATGAGCGCACTACAGGCACACCACTGCATTGCTATTTTACTCTTTCATCATTATAATATTATACACCTGGAGCTGGAGACTGGAAATGCAGACGTACTGCTTTATGCTGCTACAAAAAAGTAGGATGGAAGGATACTCTATCCTGCATTTTTTTGTCTCCTGTTGTTTGCTGGAATTTCTTTGTGAAAGTATGCATTATTATTTTTTCCTTGTATGCTCATCCGACTTATCTCAGAATGTAATGTGGTCATCATTGCGTAATAATTCTACTCTGTGCAAGATCATTGGCCCAGGGTCCAATTCAAATCTAAACGTAATTTTTTATGAGCTTAGTATAGTATCCTGTATAAATGATAAAAGCGGAGATGGTCACGTACATACGCAGTCCATCAAGTTTGGTCACGTATGTAAATTTGTGACATTTGTCAACGTTTCTATTGCTTGCATATAATAGCCCATCCTTTATTTTGCTCATTTAAACATGGCACCTACATGTAATGCCGATACCCTCACTACAAATAAAAATTGCAGCTCCCTATTCTCTTATCTTTAGCTGAATCAAAATTATTCAGCATGACAGTTGGTCATTGCCATTGTCATTCGACCCTGGTGGAAGGACTCCCAATAGTCCCAATCCTAACAAACAAATTATAATAAATGAATCAGTTTCTTGTTTGGGGGACCGGACGCTTGCTCGTGTTTGCCGTTTGCCACTTCAAGTTCGGGGAATAAATTTGTATAGTGGATGTACGGGAGCCAGTAGATTGAACTGGAAGCAAACTGCAGACAAATAATTACACGCAAGTGCACTTATCGTTAGTATAGTTTTCATGTGGGATTTTCAACGCTTCCAATTACAATGACTGCAACTACAACAACCACTCCCAATGTCACTGTTTACCTTATCATACAAGTACATTCGTACAGACGTACCTACCACTTTTCAACCTAAGTACTTCATCAGGACATGAGTATCGGATATGTTCGACTATTACCGATCATAATCATGTGATACAATGAGATATAAAAGATGTTCAATGAAGGAGTTTTGACTTTAAAAAATGCTTTTAACTGAATTCCCAGACATTCGCGTGACTACGCAGGTAAAATTCTACCTTCGCCTTACATAATGACCGAACTTTCCAGTCTAACCAGTTCCTCAAAACGATATCCTTATTCGACCTGACTTCTTTCATTCTGACAATCTCTGAAATTTTCAATTGTATTACAAAACGATTTTTTGGAAAATATAAAATACGACGATCCATCTCCGTCAATTTTTTACCAATTTTTTATCCCGCAGCTGCTGGGTGCAACTAAAGCACACATGTCAGAAAGTTTACATTGCTTCTTCCCCCACAGATATGAGAGTTGTCATGTCAGTCAACTTTTCACTGCTCTTCTCACCACCCCTAATTGATTTCGACAAAAGGATCATTTCATGCGATGCCTTTGGTGGTTTAGACATGCGACATTTTACAACGTCTTACTTTTCATCATAAATTATTTCCTTTAAAATATCCTGTCTCACTCAATATTCAATTTAGCTACAACTATGTTTGCAGGCCCAGCAGAGCTGAAACTGTTGAGAACCTAACAGTATCATTCCAGTGTACTTGTCTTATCTTTGGGTTTCCCGATAACATTTATTTTAAGTGGTCAAATCAGGAAAAGTGTGTCATTTGAAAGGATGTTATTCTTTGGGTCCATCCTTTCAAATTACACCATTTAACGTTTTCCTACACGAGAGGATTGAAATGGAAGGTGTATGCGTAATAAAGTAGAAAATGGAGTGTACCCAGAGCTGCTGCTGACGACGTTTTATTGAAAATCACGGCCTGCTCCTTGATGGCTTCCTTGCTGCTACTTCCCACTTTTCCACTTCGAATCGCTTTCCCAATGCTTTTCACAAGGGATATCCGCTTTTTGCTTGGCTTCTCTCTATGCATTCCCATTTCAGCCGGACCTGTTGGGATTTCCGAGCCGTTTCCTTCATTCGTTTGCTCTGTATCCAAATTCCTTTCCATTTCTGGACAACCTGTCAGCCCGTCCGATTTCTCCTCTACTTTTTCTTTGTCCTTCGCTTTCGATTTACCAATGAAATGGAAGGTTGACTTTTTGCTCTTCTTAGACCTGGCTAAGGGTTCTGTTGTCAAAGAACCCCTTTCTAAAGCAAGGCCATCTTTTTCTTTACATTCTGGCTCATTTGCTGATGAAAGCGAATTCTCATTTCTGATACGATATTTCGTTAAAATAGCTTCACGTTCATCCAAGGAATCGAGATTTTCAGTGGAGTCTGAAACTACTAGAGTTGATGCGGATCTCGATCTATGGCTGCTTGCCCGACCGCCACCACTACTTCCTGTGTTTAAGGAAAGAGTTGAAGCGAATCTTTTCCGGGCAATGTCCAGCTTCGACTTTTTAATAATAGGAGTATTTGGGGCGGATGTGTTGGTTGCAGACAGTTCGTTCTCGTCGGAAGATAAAGTTTGTCTGGAACGAGTGGCCTGAATCTTTTGTCTTTCGTTCATTTCCCTTTGAGGATGAAGGCAGAGGAAGGAAACTACGTGCGGCTTTGAAAGAATCTCGCAAGGCTTTCCTGGCAAGATGGAAGCTGGACGGAGTCTTCCCTCCCCCCAAGTTTCCTTCTGGCTCAACTTGCTTTAAACTTGACTCTGGCTCTGGTAAGTTCTGTTCTCGGTCAGGAGTTGATCCAGGAGATGAGGAGGTAGCGGCGAGGGCAGCTTCCTCGCAAATTCTTCGCCTCCTTCCAGGTCTAGACAGAGATTGTGTTTTTTCCAAGAATGTATCCAGACTCGGTCTAACAACACGAAGTGCCCTTAGAGAACTTGTATTTGTCGTACGACTTGCTGTGTCTTTACTTGTCGACGAAAATGAGCTGCAACTGGCATGGTGTCCTCTCTCATCCTTTCCAGAATGATCTGTGGATGGTGGACTTCCTGCACCGGAATCCTTGCGGATTTTTCCTGTGAGAAGACTCCGACGTCTCCCTTGTCCACTGTTTGGTCTTTCCATGTCCTCAAAAGAAACGAAAAAAGGGGACCAACGTCCCCCTCCAAAAAAGGATCGTGAAGTTGATGACACAGACGGAGACGGGGATGGAGAGGGGGAAGAGTTAAAATGACTCTCCTTTATTTTCGGAGTAGGCACACCCGTATGATAGAATAAAAGACCACTATACAAAATTGAGCTAGAATTTAATTCCGAATTTGCAATTTGTTCGCTGTTCTGACCGTTTCTGGGACATCCTTCTTCACTGCTACTTTTTCCACAGCCGCTGTCCTTACTACTACTGAGACTTTTGGTGTCCTCCTCACCTTCTGAGCAATGTACTGCTACAGATAGCCCTTGTCCGTTTTCTTCAAAAACGTCAGCACTTTTGTCTTTCTTCTCATTTTCATTCACCCCCACCTCAGATTTCTCATTTTCAGAAAATAATTCTGCTTCGCTCGGTTTTGTGGCGATGTGCTCACTCGTTTTCTGGCACGGGGATTGTGTGTCCATTTTTGCTGATTTCAATAAAAGTGGAGTGGATATGTATATAGTGAAGGGACACTTCCTACAACAACTTACGGCTAGCAAGTTGCATGTCGGTCGAAACGAGAACTTTCTGGGTGACAGATCGGATTATTTTTTGTTAATGATATTTACTCCCTGAGAACAATATTGGATTACCACAGGTAGCCAAAAGTTACATCAGTGTGTGGAAGCAGAATGCGTGAATCGAGCTAGTCATGTCACGATGGATTTCTCTCAAAGACATTTTCTCAAAAATATCGGGTTACACACACTGTTAGACAAACACCAACAACCAAAGTTACTGCTACGATGCCTTTCCTACATTTACATAATAGCAAATATTTTTGGGGTGAAGTGAAACATCTTCAAACTACATAATACGAGCTTTTTAGAGATCCTTGTCAAATGAAATCTGATATTCCCCACAGTAATACGTATTCCGTCAATCGCCAAGTGCAAGCATACCAATAAATTACTTAAGGACAAGCTATCGCAAAAAAATCATTCTCTTTTGGTTTAAGTAATTGGAAATTTGCATAAACAAGTTACAAAACACTGCACATTCCATACTTTTCGCATAACTGCTGTCAACATTACTTCTTGTGATTGTCTTAACTTGCTCCTGGTGCTACTGGCTACTCATCACTGGTAAGAACAAAGGCAGCAAAAAACAAGGCGTCCAGCCTAGGAAATCTATTCACTTACACTAACCACATTTGCCAAGATTCCCTTTGACAAAAATGCAACCTTGAAGTTATCTAATGAAAAGTTAATTCAAATTACAAAATGATATATCAGGCAGAATATTATTACGGAAAAGTTTTGTCCGCGGTTTGGTTGAGAATGCATAACTAATTCGAAGTGAAGGAGGAGAGAATAAAATCTTTACTACTGCTATTAATAGTAGCATAGTGAGTACTCCAGTTATGCATCTGGCCTCATGGTATTTTTATGCATTGTGCTTATTAATTAAGAAATTTATTCCTTTCAACCAATGAGCCTTCAGCTTTTTATATAAAAAACTATTTTTACTAGAGCAAACAACGAAGTTGGGTTTACCTTGATGTCTCGCCTACATCAAGTCGCAATAAAATGTACTTTTTATCACGTGAAAATAATAACCGCACATCCCTTCTCTAATTATTTACAGCTTATGTAAGGAGAAAAAGCACGTTTGTTACATAACAGACTGACATTTTCCTATACGTTGCGTAAGCATTGTTATGTATAAAATGCAAAAAGTGAAACGTAGAGAAGCTCAACAAGCTCACACGATTATCGGATTATGCACAAGTTCTTAACTTAGGAACAGGAGTGGCAACAATGTCGTGTAATAGGTATGCCAT
>JAHZND010005313.1:0-30457 GCA_027744115.1 Acrocyrtus sp. NNG-2020
GCCCAGATGCTGGGGCGTCAACATCATGGCTTTCGGTATTGAATAAAGTGTAGGACCGTCCGTAAGTTGGTAGACCAACAACCAATTTGTCTGGGGAAGCTCCTTCTTTCAAATAATGGTTGATTGAAAATTCCTTTAAAAAGTGGCGAGTTTATGACGGTTAAATTGGTTAAAACACTTTTAAAAATGTTTGGGAACACAGTCTACTGTATTAGCGAGAGGGATTTTCTTACAATATTCAACTGTCCTTTCCAATCATACTCGGACAATCCGCTGCGTGCCTTCAGAGGAGCGTGATGGTTTGCATTTGGCTCCGTTGAGGCGTGGTAATCGTAAGTGAGTAAGTTGAAAAAGTCCACATTTCTGGAAAGAAAAAGGTTATATAGCCCATTAGATAAATCCGTTGCGTAATAATTCGCTTATAGACACAACTAGCAATAAATAAGTATTAAGTAATAATAATTTTGAAGTGAGACATGGAATTTTCATTAATTAGCAGGATAAGTAAGCTAAACACAATGAAATGTCTTTTACAAGTAATTATATTTTAACGACTAAACACGAGAGCAAATGGCATCAATCCGCTAAAGCTGATATGATAAGTTGAGTGATTATTGCTACTAAAAATTTCTTAAATGACAAGAGGACTTTCTATATGATAGCGGTGATGGTGATGAAATGCACTCTCAATTCAATTCAATTTTCCTAATCCTTATCATGGTCAACCTTTCGTTAAGAGTTCTCAATTAGGCATAAAATGAACTAGTTTTGGAGAGAAGTTCGCTACAAAAGGCAATTTTCAAGACTCAAGAGCACTAAACAGTTCATCGCCCGAAATTTAAATTGCTCTGTCAGTCATCAGCAGAGTCCATAGGGTACGTCGAAATAGAAAAAAAACATTCCTAGAGCAGTATGCCCTCTACAACGTCGGCATCTTTGACAGAATAAAGCAAAACTAATCTAGTAAACTGTCATAAATTATTTTTTTTAACAAAGTCACTGTCATCATGCGCCCGTCCTATAAGAACTCACGCAAAATCGCCTCACCTCACTAAAAACACCGCTAGCACCAGCTCACAGTTTTTTAAAAAATTGAGCTGACCTATACCGATACAAATGTCTGCGCCATCATTTTTCATTTAACTTTACGTGCATTATGCCTGACAGTTTCTAATCCATTTCAAATTCGTTCTTGGCTCACCTCTCCATTCTTTCTTAGATATCTCTCGTTCTTATCTTCATGTAGCCCAAGCCGGTGTGCCACACACCGACGCGCCGATATATTTCCCTCTTACAAGAAAAATATTTTACTTTGCTATTTAATCTGGGGTTGTTTACCGACTAAATTACCAAACAGGCAACGGCGACATTTGTTACTTACTTTTTTTATTAATTTAATTAGGTCAGGTACAGCAAATAGAATAGGCATGTGAACATGGCCGTACGTATCGACTAACACCAACATCATAATGATAACGCCAACGCAGCCGTCACGTTTGTAAGTCGTCGTTAGATGTTACTTTGTAACAATTTATTTTCCTCCTAGAGTAAACTAGAATATAGACTGAGGCGGTGTAAAACTGTGTCCCCGTAAGCAAGTTCTCTGCCTTATGTCATAGTTTAGCTTAATTTATTGCACTTTTAATAGAATTTTTCAATTTATTAGTCTCATTGTGGTGATACTAATCACAAAAGTGTGATATTTCATTCTCAGTTTGTATAGCAAACAACGCCTTATTTTGTAAGATTTGTCACCTTGAAAAATTCCTACGAGTGATACGAGTGTAGTATTTACAATCTTTTATAACTTCTTTTTTTTGTAAGATTGACTCTATTTTAAAAAAAAGCTTCTTATGAAATATTCAACATGTCATTACTACCACAAATGCGCAGTTTTTTAAAGATAACATGATATTATGGTTGAGCAGGGGCACTTAGCATTCCGAGTGGCGTTCCCTAATTTAAATTCTCAAAATCCTACTTTTACCTCCCTTCAAATTTACAAGCTTTTCTTACAAAGTCATCATCCACCACTTTTTTGGTACACTCATCAGGTACTCTTTTGTACTCACTTTAAGGCAACAGAAACAGAAAGGAAGTCAGGGAATTCGCTCAGAATTCGAAATCAGGTGTCTCCATTTAAATTCTGGACTGAGCCAACCGCCAACCCTTTCATTCATCGAATTATCTAACCAACCACACCGTAACTTCATGAAATTGTGATCATTTGCTGCACATGAACAAATCGTAGTAAACGTCAATATCTAATCGAGCCGTGGGGAGATTATCATTAGAAAATTTTGTTTTGCGATTGAAGCATGAATTTGAAATTGGACACCTTGACTAGACATAAGCGTCTTACAATATTTGGAACTCCCAAGTCTCCGCTACTTTTAATAAAACATGCTAATAATACGCTTATTATGTGACATGTGACGCATGTCAAGTCAGTGCAGGCGATTAGGATGGTGCAAAATGTCTATCTAGAGAAATTGGCATTTTCTCATTTCATAAATGATTCATGGGCTTGTGTAGATAGCAAATTATGAAGAGTGCAATTAGTGGCATGCTGCTCCGACTCATAAAAAAATGTGCATCAAAATCCTGCTAGCAGATTGCAAACAGATCGTTAAGCTTTCGTCCTGCATTACAACATTGCATTTTGCAGCAGTGTTACAAAACTGTACAAAAAATAGTAATGACAGTCTTCATTGCAATTGCAAATTAGAAAATTATACTGCGTACAAGTAAACAATAAATTTATGGGTATCCCTACGATGACAATTTTCAATGACAATTCAAATTGTTTCGATATCATTATTACAGGCCATGAATCAGCAATAGTGACAGGAATACTGAATTCCTTGCGACAATTTGCTATGCTTGCCTTTGCTAACAATGTGGAAAGCAGTGGAGCAACCACATGCATAAGCGATTAGCATCCTATTGTTCAAACAAACCAAAATGGGATGTATTATTTGTAGGATGGACGAGACATCTCTGATGATGTTTAAATTAGCAAAGTTTTAGGCTGGGTATAAATAAGGACGTTTCTGACAATTGAATCACACACCCTTACTGTAAATTGCAATTCACGACAATCGTTTTCATCAGCGAACTCGTATTAAAGCGAATTTTCCACACTTCCATTTTCATCTTGAGCTGAAGTCGCAATAGCCGTTACATAAAGTCTTAGGTATGGGTATCCTCTTACAAAAATGTAAAGTGGCTCTGAGGCGGCAAAGAACAATTTTGAATGTTGAAGGGGAAGTAAATTGGATAAATCATTTTTTTAAAATTGACAGGGACTCACGGAACCCCCCGAGCGCCGTGCGATTAAAGGGCCAGTATTTAGCATTGAAAACGTAGTAGCGGTTAGCTGCAATTATCGCAGTAATCACAATCAGCTAGAGAAAGAGACAAATTGCAATTCAAAGGAAAAACTCTTCACAAGAAGAATCGGAACGGCCAGAAAAAATAATTTGAAGCTTAATTGACAGGCAACGTTCAAGGTTGCACTTATAGGTAGTTTGGTGGTGACAGAACTCACTTAAGACGCTTTTGTCACTCTGTCACGAAGCTATGATTGTCGAAAATTGCGGGGACTTTTAGCTCATTTATAGCTTGATACTGAAAGTGCTAATTATGTCGACAATGAAAAAAACAAGGTTGCTGAAAAAATTATTGCTTCGAGCTTTCCATGATTTCTAGGGAAATGAGGAAAAGGCATCATTTACAGACAGCAACGTGATCAAATTGCGTCTCCACGATAAAAAAAATATAACTATTTCCGCAAGAGATATACATAATTGGTCCTTAAAACGACTGAACTGCACTGCAGTATACTCTTCTGAGACAGGGAGGAAATTCCGAAGTGAAAACGCTCACGAAGACGTGCTCCGCACTTACATTGCCCAATTTCTCAACTTCTCAACCATACTTTCGATGGATCAACTATTACTCAAAATTATTTGAAACTTTCGCTGGAAGCATTATAAGCATGCGACAGGTATAACCGTCTCATAATATTTCTTTCATAATCGCTGCATGATTTTAGTATGCCACTGTGTCTGTACCAGCACATTTGTCAATTCTGAAAGTCCCATTTTTCAGCTGCATACATGAAAAAGTGGATCCTACAGTGATATTTCCACAGCAGACAACAGATGAAATGATACCACAGTGAAGTGATTCGAATATTAATTAATTAGTGTACGAAAATCGTAAATTATGAAAAATACACGCCCGCAAGGCAAGGAGGTGTCTTTGGTGTGGCCAATCCACACAAATTTGGCGTAGATGATTTGTAGCTCTACAAATAATTTATGATAGATGGAGAGGGAAAGAGCATAAAATATGTCGTGGAGCGAGTAGCAATAAACAAGTAGCATGGAAAAGGGGGATTTTTTTTCACTTGGTATGTAGAAGACATGCCAAGAATAAAACCAACAATGAAATTTTAAAAAAAATTGTTCCCATCCCTGCAGTTAGCTAATTGCTTACTTAGTACGCTTTGTTTACTTGCTGCCGTGTGTGGCTCGCGGCTTCAAGCTGAGCTACTTAAATATTTGTCGTATTGTTTTACAGAATGAGCGGTGGTGGGATTGACACACGAAAGTATTGTACCATGTCTGAATTTTTAATTGGTAAATTGGTATGCAAATAGAATGCAAAAAATTCACTGCTATTTATGTTAGGGGACATAATTTGTAATGCCGTAATGAGTAAATAAATTATTCCTTTTGCTTTTACTCACAGCCAAAACGATTCCATGCTGCGTGCTAGCTTTGGCTTTACGACAACCGATGCAATTAGGTAATTTACAGGCGCGCAGCTGCGTTTGCTTACGCAGTTGTGACTTCTAACTACAAAAATATGGAATGAAATAGAGCGCAAGCAGACAGAGAAACTTGCATTCCGTCTGATGTCCTATGGCTAATTGTTAGTTGCGACATGTAGGAGCAAAAATCATTTCTAAATGGTAGTCTGTATTTAGGACATTTTGTAACGAGGATGTGGAGCTGAAGCTGCGAGCAGAATTTTTGTCGCGACTTAGTAAGATGGACTTTTAAGGGATTGCTTACCGATTTATGACAGGAATGTCAAATCCCTTTGTAATCCATTCGATACCAGCTGGAACAGCAATTGTGAGCAGGAGACGTGCCCTTCCGGTGGATTTGCTTTCCTCTTCGAATGCTTCCCGAAGTTCCTGCAATTAAAAAAGCAAATTTTTATTTGGACTATTTAGGTATCATTTTAGGACATGTTATTAAAAATTTAGCATATAAATTATGAGTATGGCCAAGCAACTGAATTATTAATTGGGTTGACTTAATTAGGTCCAGATACCTACTCATTTTTACTTCAGGATAAGGAGGGCTGAAAATTGGGTGTGAATTTTTATGTAGGCCAAGGATTCCACGTTTAAACAAACTCAGAGCTATAGATTACATCCATTTTCATGCGTGAACTTATTAAAAGGTGGAACCGTTATCAGATTACTACACCACTTTTAGTCCCATTAGGTAAAAATATAGGACCAACCCACGCAGCATATCATCTTGCCCCAGCCGTTTAAGTCCTGTCATCTTACTTTACACGTAAAATTTTAAATCGAAAGTGTTTCTGCAGGTACAGCAAGCTGTAGAATTGCATAATCCGTGCATATCAGCGTAAAACAGTGAACCACTGTAAAATGGAGCACTTCTGCCATCGCCACATTTTAAATTTTCCGTAAGTCACGAACAAAGCCTTTGTGTGGCAGAAGTTGTACTAATTCCCGTTTATTTCAATAAAAACGAACTTAAAAGTTCAAAAAATTGGGATGCAAATTTAGATAACGATGAAATGACTTGTGGTCGTGTGTGTGCACTCTGCAATGTGCTTCATAATCGGTTAATTGTAAAAAACAGTTTGCACGCGGCAACATTCACTTTTTCTCAAACAATGTTGTTGCAGCAGCCTACAATGATAAAACAATTTCGGAATGTTTTTTTCTAATTTAATTGCTCTCTGCGATTTTTTAGGTGTTTGACCGATCGGCGCAACCTTTCTTGGCATACCTACACATAATTTTAATTGTCTGCTTTTACTTCTGTTTGCAAAAAAAATCCGTTATCATTTCTACATTTATCTTAACATTTTGCATTCAACGGTTGCATAAAAGTAAAGCGCAAGTCCTGCACGGGTGAGGAGGAGTGTGGATACTTCAGGCAGGCGTGTACAATCAATTTTATTTATGTCAAATGGCAAAAACCTTTTTTTCGCAAAAAAATGTCAAAAATTTGTGGTACGCGCTACACAACAAAGAACTATACTGACGATGAAATCTCAATTGTAGTTTTACGTCAGAAACTATTGTACTTAAATAAAAAGAAATTACTGTATTTTATAGCATTCTACAACCTGACAAATATGACTTTCTGTTTTTATAAATGACAAAAATTATAAGATTTGATCTCACTTGCGAAATCGTGCGAGGGTGCCATAAAATGACGGAAGGTACAACAACCAGCAGTAAAATATATAAGCAACGTGAAGAATAACAATCATCTCGGGAGTATAACACTTCCAGCGAAAAGAATGACAAATTGATGAAACTCTTAAACTGGTGAAATGGAATGCACCTAAAAAGATTATTACTCATACGCACAATCCCTACATACCTATTTACCCTTGTGACGGGAATGTCGCAACAGAGCATATTAAAAGTTGTTACCTTTTCCTTCTTTTATTACTAAAAAAACTGAACAAAAAATGGATGTGCGTAACTCTTTATTTTGCCTTTGTGACATGAGAAAAAAAAGTGACAAATGAAGTCAACCTCTGCCTTGTTTCTTCGAGGAATTATAGGTACATAAATATGTAGTAAGGTTAACGAGTAAACAACACAAAAATGAAAAATCTATAAAAAAAAATTTTGCCTACCAGATTTTTACCATGCGCACAATAAAACATTTCAACATCATACGAGCAATCATCATCCTCCCTAGTCCCTATTATGGGTGGGGAATGGGTATGGTGGGGAAGTACATGAGAAATCAAGAGTCTTCTCACTACACACAAAACATAAATTATGTGTCTGGTCTGCTCAACTAACTTCTCGCCACAGTGTTAATCAGTAACATCTTTACTCAGGAGAAAAGCCTCTTTTCATGTTTTCAGTATTTTGCTCGCCCTTTATAAAAAAATACGATTTTTATTTGCTACATTTAAAAAAATAATAATAATCACAGCCGTTACGACAGCTTTATGGCGCTACGTGCTCGATCCCTCCAACATTAGTTTTGTAGCCGGAGTAAAACGTAAAACTTTTTAAAGAATGAAAAAAAAATATATAAAAATTACTCATTTCAACCTGTAACCCTTAAGGGAAGTCCTTCTGTAACATACTCACAGTCTAAATCAAGCACTTGCCTGGTTTTAATGTTTTAACATGTCTATACTCAATTTGTTGCAGTGATAAGTCATTTTTGCCAATTTATTTTTATCGCAGGTAATAACAGCACAGGGAGCATTTTTTTATACTGGCTTTAATTTTTTTTTTGCTGAGAGTGAACAAAACGTAATGAAACTACCTAATTACATATTTTGCTCCTTCGTACTGTGATTATCATTAGTCATTACTTGCGAGGAGCGAGAAAAAAAATACGACGAATGAACTTTTATAATCTCAGGTTAAGGTTTTCAGCGTTAATGACAGAAATCGTAAGGGATTGTTACATAGTTTATGGGTATATTATGCGAATGCTAGTAAATCCCAGGTTAACCTCAGATGAGTGCCTACTCATTACACGCAAATATACTTGAGCGATAAAAAGTCACTGTAACTAAAGTAGTGTAACCTCACAGCGTTATCAAAATAACTTGTAAGGTCATCTTTACAAGATTATTATTACAAAAGTACAAGTCTCTCTGGCTTCTGCTAAAAATTACTTTTTTCACAGTAGAAAAAAAAATCACTCTTTGTGCCAAATATCATTACAGTTTATCGCGAAGTCACGTAGGTCTGGGTTTAATCGCAATTATAACAGCTGGATACTGTGGTCACTGCCACAGCTACTTTTATGGGGACAAAAACTCGCAATTTAGAAGCAAAAATGCTTAAAAATCTTATGACGAAGTAATCTTAAAGGACATCTGCTGTGGGGCTGCTGATTAAGTCAAGTTCTGAATAATTATTTGATTTATGGTGGAGATAGAACGGGATGTAACGATAATAAACTTAAACGCATTTTTGTACTGATACTGATGATATAATCAATGTTATGATATGATACAATCACGTAAAAATGCAGTTTGGCAAACTAGACCTACCTAAGCAGATTTATTTATAGGATAGAGCATGCCCAAGTGCTTTGTAGGACAACAAAAACCTTTAAAGGACTCTTACCTTGATGTACAGAGCATAGTTCTTTTTGTCTTCAGGGACACCTCCTTCTCTGGATGCACATTGAAAAGGGAAAATAGATTTGGAAAGTTATCTTAAGGACTACAGTGCTAAAATGTTTTTGAACAAAATTTTTAAAAAAAATATATAATCCCAGATTGCTTTCTTACCTTTATCAACATCCTGATATTTATCAAAAGGCTTGATGCCAGAGTCCGAAGTAAGACCACCAAAAGCATACACAAGATGGGTGCACAAATATGGATTAATATTATCAGGAAGGAATTTGGCAGGTCCTTGTCTGTGAACAAAAATGAATAAGTTTTACATGATATCCAATGCTAACAAAAAATGAAGCGATATCTTCAAAAAGATTAAGATAAAGGTTTGCTTACCTGTACGCTGACCAGTTTGTGTAGTAGCAAACGACACGTTTCTCCGCAGCATCGGCAGAGTCGACAAGAAATGAACACAGGACTAGAAGAGCTAACGTTACTATTCTATTGAGAGACATTGTTGAGGATGGATTAACTAGTTGACATTGACGGTGCCTTGAAGATGCAGGATACTTAAAGGAATGTAACGACGAGGCAGAATTTGACTGCTGTGCGGAAGTATACTGGACACTTCTATCAGGGACGAGGGAGCTCTCCGGATCGGATCTTCCGGGCGGGCCGGATGATGGATCTCGCATCTGGCAATGAGAAGAATAAACATTAACAGATAAAATTTTCCATTGCGATTACGAATAACACTTTTCTTGAAGGGCTCTTAACAATATGATAACACAAACACGCACAATGTGGCTTGACTGTATGGCTGGGATACAATACGACATAAGCTTAAACTTTTTTACGTACTACAATTAAATGTTCTGGTAACCAGTTTTTCGTGCATAAAAATACACAAGAACAAAGACATTTTAGGAGGTCCAATAACAGTTAATGTGTTTACGTGGCAAAATGACATACTTCTACTTCTATTGATGAGTGCCCCTCTCTTCTAGTTCATTGCATCTTTTACAGTGTTGCTTTCCATATCAATTCATAGTACAACCTTGAATTGGTACTTATATTTGCAATCATTCTAGTTTTTAAAATGCTTATCTGCTGTGATGAAACCGTCGGTGTATTTTTACTTACATAATTAAGCAAACATTTTTGCCACATTTTTTTGTATGGACTATGAAATGAAGTATATTTAATGAAAATTACGGTATGATAAAGGCCACGGCCGAATCTCGTTTCGGTTTGTGTGAAGTGATTTCGACTTGCTGACAGGTTGATATGTCCATTCTTAAAAGAGTCGCGTTTTATTTCGAGCAAAGTGTATTCTGAGAACATAACAGAACTGCAGCTATTATCGTGATTTGATCTCATTTGAAGAACAAGACAGAAGACTCATTTCTGACGAGCTATCCCGACCACAAATTTTCAGGATGTAGAAGGAAAAAAACTCCACTGCAGCATATATTTTTCTCAATTTTTTAGGGATTGAATTGAAGGGCGGGTCTGCATCTCCCACTTGTCCATTAACTTTACTATATAGCAAGCAACCAGCATCAGCATTATTCCTCTCTGATTTCTTCATGCCACGTTCTCATCTTAAGGTAGTATTTTTTAGCAGACAGATTATTATGCAATGTGTAATCAATGCGTATCTCATCTTACCTGTCCTATCTTATTGATTATCATGTTCTTATGATCTCTTTTGAAGTTGTGCTGCATTGTAGTTTGTAAGTAACTACGCATTCAGCTATTATCTTCATTAATGCAAACCATCATCATCATCATCTGCAGCCCCAGACAGTTCTGACATGCAAGTGTTTTGAAAAAAAAGTCATCTTGGGTGTCTCATTCATTTTTCTGGGTAATTTCAGATGACAAAAATAGAAGTCAATTAATATGGCGCATGCACGGCACATGCATCTCCACGCCTTCAATCCACAATCCATACAGTCTATTCCATTTTTAGTACTTGTCTGTGCAGCAATAATAGGAACATGAAATGATGTAAATTATTATTAAAGCTTCTCTACACTTATTATAGTGCAGTGGTATTATGGCCTAACCACGTGTAATGATGATAACAGCGGGGACTAGGATGCAGTCGCTAATTTCCTCCTTTCCTCACCTGCAAAGTCGGTGATTGTCACCATTAAAAGAAAGGGGAGACAGGTATAAAGTGAGGTGAGGCGTAGCAGGAGTATTATTAGTCAATTACTGCTCATGAATACACTCTCAGGAAAAATAAATTTAATTCCTTCTTTATTGTCAAAATTATATGAGCAGGTCCATATAAGTGCTTCTCTTTGAGAACTTTTACGCACACTGAAAACTAAATGAGGTGAAATAAAAATTCCCCCATGGGATGCTAATGTAAAGTTAACAAGCTAATAATGATCAGTAGACAGGCAGGTCCGCCTAACCTAGATAATTTCTGCACTAAAACTTGTTTGGTGTTGGCTGATGAGGTAGTATGATGATATGAGTGCCATGCTAAGGGAACTTTTTTTTAATGTGCTTTTGGTCTTACCGTCACCGTCCTAAACTCTTCTTGGCTCATGTGTACACTCGGAAGCCATCGCGATCGTATACTTTCTGCGTACTCTTATGCTCCAAATGAATATTTTTTAAAAAATTGCTCAGCGATAAAAATCCATTACTCTTTGTTTCATAAGCGGAGGAGGGTGTTAGCTAGTCGCGTAAAGTGTGGATTGCACAATACAGCTTTACACTAAAAGTTCAGAGAGGCGAGGATTACAAGTTTGCAATTTATAATTTTCCTTGTACTCTCTGCCCCGGTGATTATTTGATCATTTACTTTGCAAATTGAGCTTGGATTTCTCCTCCATACCTGTCTTCACCGTGCTTTTAGGCCAGCACAGTATTTTCAGGTGGCTGGCTGGCGCACACAAAAATAAAACCATTTAACATTGATGAATGAATACATTATGCATTCATCAATGCAGTAATTCCAACATAATTTATGTATAAGAATTCAGAGCAAAAGTGTTTATATGTGACCACCAAAAATTTTTTTTATTACCGCCGGACACAAATTGCGCAGCCACCTTTCTCTTGAAGCCTTCCCAGAATTTGTCTTCACTTATCAAAAAGAATAATGGGCACGCACTCACACGCAGTGCTACGCGCTACTTACTCAGGATTTTTATTATTATCGCAATATAACTTTAAAGAAAAATAAATCACTCGTTTTGCTCGCACTCACGCATCGTATGACAAAATTCTTTAGTGTAAGACGTTAGCAAAAACTCGCATTGTACATTGTACCCGTTTATCCTGAGAGTAAAAATGACCTGATTAGTCATATTTACGTTGGATCACTTAAATGAACTGAAAGTTATGCGACGGGAAAGATACTTAATCATTGGAATTCAGGATAAGGATCCAAATGCTCTTATAGTTTTTTTGCGTAAACCACAGCCCATTGTACTTCTCATCAGATTAGGCATACAGATATGAAATTGAACTGTTTTGGGGTAAAAATGAGGCAATCAATCCAAATTAAGGTATGGCCGTACACTTTATAAATGCTCGCTCCATATATTTAGTAAAATATTAGTTTAAAGTGGTGCTCTCGTCCGTTTAAAAAAAATGAAAGGAATTTTTCAAACTTGCACGAGTTTTGGAGTCGCAGGTACATAGCACACAAAACGTCATCAATCTTGTCCATTGTCCACTTGATACAGTAAATATTGCATTTTAATTTATGATTAATGACTGAAAGTACAACAAAAATGTAACAAGAAATCGATACAGATATTAGGAATTTTTGTTATGTAAATCGCTCCTGTGAATTCTTGCGTAGAAAATGCATTATTGTGTCATTGACAAAGAAGCTGCAATCCATATATTACCCCCTACAATGAAAAAAAAATATTATTTTTCAGGCGTACTGCCAGAAAAGGGATACTTTTGCCTTTCAAGTCAAGTCACAAAAAATTGTTTTGTTTTGCTACCAAAAACGCACTCAGAATAGGACATCCATCATAAGGATAGCAAACGTTTTGAAAGAATGGAGGAAAATTGAATTTTGAAATTACTATTTTGTCAATGAAAGACAAAGAAGGAGAATTTTGAAATTTTCAGTGCATCATTAGCAAAGTTTATAGTCTGCTGTTATCATGTTGCCCATCAAATTAAATTGTATTATATTTTCCAATTCACATTTTTTGTATTAGAATAGCTGAGCTCGTGTGGGTGTAGTTATTGCCGTTTGTAGTGCCATTGCAAATTCTTGCGTATGCATTTTGCTCTGCTATTATTACTGTCTGAATAGGTATGGTTGTCGAGAAACTGTGGCTGCGTGTGCCTACATTTTGCACTAAAAACGATGCCAGTCTGAACTATAAAACTTTGAATAAGGAGGAGCTGAGCTATAAAAAAGGCAGTACAGTCTTCTACTTAAACTTGACTGATAATAGTGNTATAAAAAAAAGGCAGTACAGTCTTCTACTTAAACATGACTGATAATAGTGAAAAGGGATAAACAATGGTTTTAATGTCAGAATTTTAGCAATTTGTAATTGGAATGAAGAACAATACAAGTCTATATATGCCAATGACAAACTTCAACAATAATAATTCAAGACCCTGTTTATGATTACTTTTTTTTGACACTAGCGCACACAAGTTTCTCCAATTTGAAGACATACTTTAATGCTGGTTGGGTTATAATAAGCTAAAATTACTTGCATTCTTCTCGCAAGATTTATTTATTTTCCCCATTACTGAAATATATTGCTCCCTTGGAGGTTTAAAATATAAACTTTTGTCAGTTGGGCTTGGGCTGCACTCCCTCAAGGCAGCTTTGCGCACATGTACCAAGTCTACATTAATCCGCACAGCACACAGTATATAAAGGACAGTAATGAAGATGTTCAAAGGTAGTTGGTGGTGTTGCTCCACATGACCTTAGAAACCTTCCCTTTTCCCAAGTTAAAAATTTAAAATTGCTTGTAAACATGCGTAGCACATATCAGAGCTAAAATCGTGCGTTATCCGGTTACCCTCGTCTTATGAGTTCCACTAATAAGCATTTTTATGTAGATGATATATGTGCTGGCGTTCTTTTTCACCTGATTTAACCTTAAACAGTTGAAATTGCAGATAATGCAACAAGGTTATATAATTTTATAGTTAAAATGTATGGGAACTACTTGGAAGCACGCTCGCTTTAGTATCCTTTTCTGAAAATGTTTCCAACGTCAGCCTTACATTTAGTAAACTTAAGCTTAGGTGTGGCGGAATTAGCTATGAAATACATTTACCCAACCTATTCAATATCATGATATCATGAATTGCCTCCTCATAAAAAACTAAATTGCACTACACATTATATTATGCCATAATATCTCATTATTGTATACATTTTAAAAAATAAATGAGCTGATTCAGATTGATACAGTAACTTCTAAAAATCTATTTTTTTTTGTAGATGTTTCGTTTGTTGAGTCTAAAGTTAAGCCTTTTTTCTGAGACACTCCTCATCACTTTAAAATATCTCATCCTCCTGCAACATGAAGCACACTTTTTTTGCTGATGGCAATATTCTCATAAAGCCATTTAAAACTATTGCACGGATATTGCCGATATTATATATTGGGTTAAAAATGTCAAATAAAAAGTGTACAAATGTGGATTGCGTTATTTGCTGAAAGGATTGCATACACATTGCATGTAGCATGCTACGGCTAATTTATCTAATGGAGGAGAGTTGTCTTTTAAAACCCTCCGTCCACACTTAATATCGGGGTGTGTTGCCCCTATATATTATGAGAAATGAGATACTTCACACGGCAAATTATAGGCATACACACTTCATCCATTTTTTCTGCTTATTGTTCAGCTTCAGCTACACTTTCTGAATAATTCATTTGATTCTATCCCAATTCGAAAGAAAAAAAAGAGTGCGTCCCTGCAGCCTGCAGCTATAGTGAAGCTTTTATATGGCCGTGTGCTGCACAATAAAAAAATGTGTCCATATACCTACCTACCCCTTGCATTGTGCAGTTCTAGTTAGCTAAGATATTTTTTTTGTTCCTCATATCCATCACTGCTTACCCTTCAATTTAGGATCACGTCTTTCTATTAATTTTGCAATAAATGGGTATTCCACCTCTCTACGTAGTTTATAAAGTATTGACATTTCCTTTGAAATTTACGATTCTCATGCAATCATTATCGGTTATTTAGGCTGCTCAGTTTTTTTGTTGCTTCACACTTTACTTGTAACACGTTGCAGGGTATATGTTGGTCAGTGACATAATATGAAAAATGGGAAACGTAAACAAATGCATCATCTCGTTATCATCTCTCTTCACAAAACGCACCCTTACCACCAACCACCAAAGCTGACACTTTACATTTTCATTTGAGATGATGATGACCACCGTAGTCATTATGCAATGCTCTCATCGCAGGAGAAACAAAAAAAATATTGTGTCCTCCTCTTGTGTCTTGAGGTGCTCAGCAAGTCATCATATCTCTTTTTTGTTACAAGTCGGCCCTCAGAAATAGGTAGGGCTACCGCACTAATAATGTGCACTGGGTACTACTGGTTATCAGCGGAGAACATTTTCTATTGCTACAGTTCCCATTGGGACTCCTTGTCAGAAGAACAGCAGGTCAGTCAGATCAAAAAACAAATGGACCGTTGGCCACATAATAAAGTAGCATAAAAGAAAAAAAGATCATTGTCAGTGGAATTTTAAAGTAGCTGTGCATTTAAAATGGGAGTGTGTGCGCAACAAAATGGCATCGTGTGCCAAATGAGGTGGACTAGAATGAAATGAATGATTTTTCTGTATGAAAAGTGTTTTAAAGAGGAAAAGTGGAGGCAGAAAAGAAATGCGAAGTACTCATTATTATAATGAATTATGAATTAAAATTTTATTGAGTGGAGTAAGGTACGCTTTTTTTTACGAGAAGGGTAGTTGACCACGCACCAGTTCTTTAACTGCAACAGGCATACCTTCGATGCACTTTTATGGCGCTAAAACTTAAAGGATAACTACACCGTGGTTTTAGGTATTTCCCAAAGATGCAAATTAAATTGCAAAAAAAACTCGCGTTTTTCTCTTCCTCTCTTACTATCAACTTATTGTATAATAATGAACTCTGGGCACGTATGCTTTTTATTTGCGCTAAGAAATGTGACAGAACGACTAAAAGTTGCAAGAGCAAGGAGAGGGGACAAAAATTGCAAGTCGCAAAACATGCATACCGCCGGTGATAGTAAAATATGTGATGGTCGTTGATTGTAAGTGGATGGAAATTATGGAGTTTTCTCGCATTTCGAAATACCGGTAGTGTGCCTTGCACATGTTTGCCCATTCATATTTGACTATATTACCATAATTCTACTTGAGACAAAAAAAATAATGAATGACTATTGTTATATAATGTGCAAAAAAAGTAGCTAAATAAGCTAAGTAAGTTATGTCATCTCTTAAGCTAATAAATATACAGAAATAATTTTGTTGCAGGTTGCAGAAGAAGATGAATATGGCAAGTTTGTATTGCAACAGTTGTTGCCAAAAAAAATTTCAACGAGTTGTTGCAAATTCACAGGCTGTGATTTTTGTACTGTCAACAGCTTTTTTCTACTATTTTCAATGAAAATACTAGATAACAAATTAGATGAATTTATTTGGCTATTCTCTTCAGTTAAAGTGGAGTGGATTGCATCGCAAAAAGATGCACTATTGCAAAAGTGTCTCATGCACAATTTAATATAAACTTGTTAACGTCAGGTAAAGATCCACTGAAAAAATACGCTGCAAAAATACAAAATATGATTGATGAAAGGAAAACAAACCGTTTGACTTGACTCAATTGCATTTCCTAATCAGTCCTTTTTCAAAGTGATGACACCAACGTGGCAAATCGCAGTCTCTGTTTTCAGATGATGTTCCTATTTCTAACAAAGTAACCATTTGAAAGTAACTGTTCTGTTCTTCCACAATAGAACAGAGAATTAAGGAAAGAGAAAGATGTCTACTTCTTAAGAAAATGAATGAGTCACGACAAATTCATCAAAGTGGGCTATCATCTTACAAAAGCAGTTCCTAACTAATATGGAAAGGTGCATTTAGCGCTGATGGCTAGGCCACAAATCTTCAGCTCCAGGTTAAGCACTAACCAAACCACCAAAATACTTTTCGGCACGTCATACTACGTCAAACCCTAAAGATGTTTACGTGCATCATACCGACCGCTTCAAAAATAATATTGAGTGCCTATAAATTATTGGTAACAAGGTTATCGCAAAGGACTATTAATACTATTTTTCCGACTTTCGCTGCTCCCACTCTTGGTGTCCATCCCCTTTGCCTTAAAACTCAAGAGATTTTACGATTACACCGAGATGATCCTTTTTTACATATAATCACTCATCGCTTTTCACAGCCCATTAATCTTAAAAAAACATCACGAGTCTATGTCCTATCCTATCACTGCATTTTTTTAGAAAGAAAAACTCATCAGCAAGCTACATTAATTCTTCTGTGTCACTATTATGTCGTATTAATAACAATACCCGTCAATTGCAAATGTTCGTCATTAGCTCATACTTTTTTTATTATTATCCTCTCACGTCGTCGCCCGTCTTTATCGGTGTCCTCACTTTGTAATGAATATTGTCGTCAGTCCCCTAAAAATTTGAAAGCTGTCATGATGACCAGACACTGAGAGGGACTTCTCTAGTAGTGCCCATTTCATCCTTCCTTTGTCAAAATATTAATTTTTGCTATTGTAGCTATTACATCGGCCATCCCCTGAAGATGATACATAGTAGATGGTATATAGTGGTGGGGGATGATGACAGAAAAATTAAAAAACGATGCTGCGTATAATAATACGATAGTAAAATTACTCATTTTAAATGTTGCATAACAAACTGCATTAAATGATGGAAGAAGGGCTTTTCATGTCCTCAAGAAATTTTTATTTTTTTATGTCTCGCATCCCTACTTCATTTTCTTCTTTAGTGAATCAATACAAGCGACATTTTTAGGTCAGCTTAAAGGCAGAAATTAGCGGTTTTATGGCACTTGAGGAGGAGCTAGATAAATATATGCTTCACTCTCCGTCCTTCCTACGCCTTCTCTTGTCCTCCTAATCTTAAAAGAATTAAAAAACTATTTTAGGAGGATCTCTCGCTCCTTCTTCTGCTTAGACATGCGAAGCCAAAGTTAGTTAACTAATTTGAATAATGGATGGACACATACGTTTTAATTAAAAGGCTCACATTCACACCACCGCATTGTTTGCCTAGGTTAACACTTAATTGCTACTATTCATTGATTTGCCAACATCAATCATAATTCTGGCAGTGCCATGCACATTGAAAAGTGAAAATGGAGGGGGCATTGTAAAAATTGCCAAAAAGTTTCCGTGCAGTAACCTTTCAGTACAATATTTCGCTATAATTTTAAGTCATCCTTGTTATCATCACACGATCTCTTCTTTGTTCTAGCATAATATTCTTAAAATCTCTACAAAAAATTGATTTCTTAGCAGGTTGCATAATCACTTTATTATTTGCTTAGTGTAATTACTACCTTCATTGTTTACATTATCGGTTTCGGATTTGACGTACCTAACTATCAGGTAGGTATTGATGAGTAGTCTTACTTTACAATCTGTAGTAAACATTGATTGGCTCCCGACATAAAGCTAGTGAAGTGTAAGTGTAATCATTGAAGTAAATGATTGATGAAATGTCGCGGTGAAACAAAGCAGTTTTTACAGACTGTTTAATGGCTTACGACAAAAGCTGAGGGTTGTTAATAGTTAATCCATTTTCTATTTAAATTTTCAATTTAGAATGACTTATCAATATGACACGATCTGTGTTGATAACCACCGTGAAGTGAATTGATCGGTAGTTACAGGCAATTTGGCTTTTAATTTAGGTAGAGTTATTTTAATCGTTTTTCATCTCTTCCATCTCCCAGTTGCCGCTTGGGTTTGACCCAGTCTTGGCTGATTACTGTTGTGTGGGCAAATGCTTAATTGATAATTTTTGAAAGGTAGAAAACAATAAGAAAGGGTCACATATGCTGATGATCGCACATTACTATCAAGTCAAGTAGCCGGTGTCATGACATGTATTGCATTAGAGCTGAACCTGATGCCGATGGCGTTCGACGTAATGACTTGGACTTGTGAAAATTTGGACGGTTTGCGTCGATCACATTATCAATTCGATGTAATCGCTGCCGCTGCACAAGAACTGTGCACACAAAGAGAATTTTTTTGTTGTACATTTCATGCCGTTCATGATGTGTACGTCTAACGCAGGTGAACAGTCAGTCATTATCGGACACTTTTGACTTTTGATTTTGCTTACTAATACAAAAAATCTTTTTAAAATTCGTTTTTTACCATTTGTATCACGAGTTAAGCAATTCGTTTGTTCGACCGACTTTGCAAACACTTTGTGTTAGCTTTATCTATAGTAGTCAGCAACTTGATTGGGAAGCAATATGATTATGGGTAAGAGTAGAACGCAATAAATCTGTATTTTTTGGATGAAAATGAATGTATCGTAATGATAAAATTCAATGATCATTGAGTAAATTATTGGCTTGGGATGAAAATGAATATTTTATCACTTTTTAAAATTATTGAGGCAAAAGCAGCCACTTTTAGCGAAATTAAAAGAAATTACGTGCATGCCCAACCCAAAACTGTGAAAAAGTAAGTAGAGCTGTGATGAATGTTGGTGTTAATTTCTGAATTTTTAATTTACCTACCTATCATTGCAATAGGTATTCATCTAACCTTGCAATTACTTTCTTACTAACCAATATAATTGACCTAGCTCATTCAAGTCATTCATTTGTTGGGTTATTCAGCAAAACAACATCAATTTATGGCGGCTGCCAAAGGTTGTGCAAGCCTACGCAAGTAAAGTAGGATACCGCACCGCACCAAGTCGTAATATTTAAATTACTAATTTAATTTTCAAAATATTTCAACGTTGACTGGCAGGAATGAAATGATGCGCAATTTGATGAAATTTTTTTTCAACAAATCCTAAGAAAACAATGGCAAAATTATTTTAGCAAGAAGATAATGGTCCATATTACCAATGTGCAATATCTATCTTTTTTTAAAAAAACAAGGAATATTTTTTTCTAAAACAAGTCAAGTCAATAAGCTACCTAAAATCCTAGAATAGACAACATTTTGAAGCTTCAATATTGAGACGTGAAATACACTTTTAAAAAACTATTAAGCGCAATTTTCAAATGTCCACTTTCGTTTTCCGAAAGCATACGTGATAATTTTGCGGATGACTACATTTCTGCTACTTATATCCTGGTCGTGGATCACTTCTCACTTAAATTATTCGTCACGATCACGACTATACTACTATGACCTGACCTACACCTTGACATGCTCACATCATCAAATGATGTATTACTTTCAAACACGGAAAACTCAAAAATATTTTTTTCTCCGATCTTTTATTACATTAACGATGACGTTGTCATTTTACTCGAAAGTTATTTCCACTCATTTCGATAGGTACGCTGATCGCTAACAACTTATATGAAAAGCTGAAATGAGCAGCATACGCGGGCTATCCCAAAAATTATAAGTTGGTGATATTCAATTTTGAAGTCTACTAATTTAAATATTTTTGTATTCTCAACCTTGCCCCACTCCTCTAATCAATTTGCTACTTCATGCAGTGCGTTGTGAAAAGTGCGTGAGATAACCATTTTGTTAGCCGCTTAGTAAACACAGTCTAGTTTATAGCCATTTCGCGAATATCTCTTTTTAAGCATCTTATAAGATGCTAAAGATGATTATAGCTTATATGAACGTCGCAAGTTTATTATATTTTGTATAGGAATGTGTTATTTCAGTTTAAAAGTGTTTTCGAAAATTACATTTTTCTAGCTAATCTTCAGTCATTTTAAACCCTGCACTATATAAAATGACTAATATTACGGAGTGTTGAATGAAAATTGGATGAACGTCAAGAATACATTCAAAAGGGCAACGTTCTGTCCTTTCTGCTTTTATAAATGTAGGTTTGCAGCGTTCAACGCATCTTTTCGGCTGCACTATTTCTGCAGCGCTGCACAGCGCATTTGTTCTGCATTCTTTAACGATTTTTTACTTATTCATTTATCAACTTTCATCTCTAATTTCTTCACAGCGCTTTATTATGCTGTTTTCCAATTTTTCAATTTTTTTCCTAACTTAAAAAGAATGCTCCTCCTAACTGCTACGCGTGTTATTTCATAATAATACAGGGTGAGAGAGGTAACTGCATATTAGCGTTGATTTTTTTTTTGAAATGTTATCAAAAGTCCATAAAGTAGATTGTCAGAAGAAATTATCAATTTACACTTTTTGCAGTTTTGCAGAGATAGTAAGGAAAATATAGTACTGCATAGTACTTTAGCATTTTGGCTTCCGTTTTTTTCGCATAAAATGAAAACCTTTCAGTTTCCTACAACACTAATTGCATTCCAACTTTGTTGATAAAGCAAGTTATGATGAAGGGTTTTATCGGTCTAACGATTTAATGCTTGATACGTAAATAATGCGGCAGAAATTGCATTTTAACAATGTGGTTGTGGTAGTATCTGGTGCATACCTAATGAAAAAATACTCCATGTCCACTTCTACAACTTTTAGCTTTGTCGCTACGCTGTAGGCTGTCACAGAGAAGTTCCTTCGAAGTTTTTTTTCAGTGAAACGTGAGAAAATGCATAAACACTTATTACAACTATATCGCATTATTTTATATGCATTCCATCTAAGAAAATTAGTTGCCGCGAAGAAACAAGCAATATATGCAATGCATAACACATTTCATCCTAAATTACATACAAAAAACGTTTACTAAAATTCACGCTCTTCTTTGAAAACATTTAAGGGCTTCACCGCAACAGTTAACTATCCACGCACAAATCTCTGTGTAATCAAGTTACACCACCACCGGTCGCACATCAAAGCAGCCATAATATGCGGAATTAGAAACTTGATCCTGCAGGAAGACGATGTTCGTTAGGAATGTTTTGGTGAAAGTGAAATGAGACGTAGAAAACGAAGAGGGACGAAATGTAGGAGGGTGTAGGAAGAGAAATTAATATTTTGAAAAAAGTGCTTAAGATGTTATACCGTCATCTTTTTTAGTCATCATCATGCTTTATTAGGTTTAGTGCAGGTAAGCGAAAACAAAAAAAAATATGGATAGTCTGTTGGATGCCCATGAGGATAGTAGTATCTCTTCTTCCTTCAATGAACGTAATGAAATGGCATAACCTTATTTGTGGTTGAATATCAAAAAAGGGGTACCAGTTACTAATTGTGTTTTGTCTTTGAAAACAATAGAGTTCTCTATATTGTGAAGGAAGCAAAAAAAGAAAATTTTATTTTTAGGAACAGCCAACAAAAAAATACATATGCAGTGGTGAACAAATGACAATCCCAGATTTGATTCCCTGAAGAGTAAAACGTGAGATGTGTAAATATCACTTGATTAATTCAACATCCTGCACCTATTTTCAATGAGTTTTTGTTATCTTGTGGATTGTATAACTATAATTCATTTGAACCCCTCCGTAATCAAAATTCTTCTTATGTAGCCAGAGTTTTAAAAAAATCGCAAGTTATTTAGTGTATGTGCATACTGCCTGCTGACAACACTGTAAATCCTACTGTTTAGGTACTACACCTGAAGTAGCGCTAATTAACTTTTAGGTACGTTAAGGTGAGGAAGAAGAGTTAATGGACAAGCATAATACATACCTAACCGCTCTAGTCACTAGTGCTGACACATTCCCCGGGGACGATTATATTTTCTTTCTATTGACCTGCATTTCTATGTATTTCTCTATAAATTCTAAAACGCTTAAGAGCGTAGCTGAGTGGAAATGTAAAGTGTTACATTTTTTGCATAATTTGCCATTTTTATCAAAAAAATAATTACAAAGTAGATGATGATGAGTACGCACATTGTAGAGATTGCAGCACAGCACTTCCTGTGGTCAGACAAGACTAGTCACTTGAAAGAAGCCAGCAGAAGTCATAATAGTGCTATGTTACTGTTAATGTTTTAAAAGCCATAGCTTGTCCCTAGTCGCTAAAGCGTCTCTTGTCCCTAGCCTGTACTTAAAAGGTACTTGAGCGTGACGAAGTCTTCACGGGTCACATATCACACATTAAGAGGGGAAAACAAGCAAACACGCTACATAAAATTGATACATGTGTAGTGATAGCAGACCACTTAAATTTTGATGACACGAGCAAAACAGGTAACTGAAGACGGCAAGGGTTTTGCTACACATGACTAGAAAATATAATTTAATTTCCTGTCTGGTTTCAATTACATCATAATAAGATCAGGAAACTCATAAGTGTAGATAGTAATGCAAAAATAGCGCATTGTGATACTTGTAGTGTGGTCTTTTTGTATTGATGGGAGATGATACTGATGAGTGCTACCTGCCAAATTGAGAACATTGTTAACGCTGCTTTAGAATTTCGCTGCAGACTTGCAGAGTCAAAAATTAAACCAAGCAGATTGCGGAGTTGGGTACTACGATTTTTGATTTTTTGGCTCCAATAAAGTTTAGATTTGGGTGTGGTTGATTTAGTTTACTTAGGAGCTCTTTGAAGCTAGCTACATGTCATATAAATTGAAGCATGACAAGCAATCTACGGTTACCTTACGCAAAATGTAGATCGCATTATTCGTCTTTTGCTGAAAATTTGGCATATATGATTTTAGATTTTAATTAGATATCCAAGTGCAGGGGTTCTTGGGAAAGACAGTTCGAAAATATTTTGTGAAAGGAGACTAACGGCTTTGCCATCAAATCAAACTACTTTATATTCGCTCGAATTATCTAACAAAAATTGAGTAAATTGAAATCGGACAGAATTTACATACAGGTGAAATGTCACGACTAAAATGCACTCTGCACAAAAATGATTTCATATACAACTTCACACACCTAAAAAATTGATTTCAATGTCGTGATCCCTTCAAAAGCACAAGTTCATGGGATGATTTTCATTAAATAAAATCAAAAAATGAAAACTGACTAAAAAGCATTAAATTGTGAGTCCTGCTCGTATTATGCATCTACCGCTTTGGAGTAAATTAGGCCTCTATAATGAGAGTAGATAGGTGACTTCCTTTGTTATCTTGAAATATGAATTGACCACGTCATCACTGTAATTGATTATTCAAAGAGATTGCTCATATTTTAGGAAAATAGCAAATTAGTCTGCTCTCATGAACACCTAATCATGAAAAATGTGGACTTAATAGCAAAAATCACTCCGTGAGCTGGCACGAAAATTCTAGGTAGATAGCCCTCCAATTGTCAGTTTTAAATTAAAGCCACACCAATACTTACCTACGTGTAATTTTGCATGATTCACGCTGATAATGATGTCCGCTACAAAATATGAGCCCTACAGGCGAAAAAAGACTTTTTAAGTATAATTTTCACAGTGTCAGAAGATTATACCTAAACAGGCTTGAATTAAAAATGCCTAAACAGCGCAGAAATAATGGAGATAATCATATAGCCAAAAGTGTAGGATTATTTAAGACAAAGCTTCTATAACGAGCTTGCAATATAAGCTTCATTGTTTTAATATTGAAGTTGGGACGATGAGGAAATGCACATATCACGAATTTATTTCATTTCATCAACGCTCCTTGGCATGACTTGAATATGTTCATAAATATTCATGAGAATGTATTACTAGAGCTAAGCTAGTTGCATTCAATTGTCAGGGCTGGAAAGGAAGACAAAAATAAAACTCATAAACAACTTTTTGCGAGTCACCATTTAAGTATTACCTCGTGTGTTTATCGTTAGTTGACAATAGTCTACTAAGTCTACTTAAGTAGGTGCGACTTGCTTCTCCGGCCTTGAAGACAGGAATGTCAAGATTCAGTACTACGACTCGTGAGAGGGTGAGGGGAGGAGGGAAACTGCAAAATTAATAATTGATAATGTCTGCATTGGAGTTGCGCACTATTAATTACAAAACTATTTTGCGATTTTGCCCTTCCTCTTCTGTCTTCAGAAAATTTCCATTATACCCAATGTATTCATCTGGATTACAATGTCCGATACTACTACAAAATTAATTCGCAATTGTAAGCAAAGTACTGTAGTGAATCTAGTTAAATGAAGGGTCAGTTCACAAATCACAAAATTCCTAGAATAGCATCAAAATAAATAGTCTTTTTTATTTTGTCACGCCTCAGAATGTACGGTACGACTAGCTCAGTGGAACTTTTCATTTTATGAAACTGGCTAAATTGTCTCAAATGCGTAATTTAAACGCCGAAATATTATAAATTTTACAATTAGCTATACATAGTAAGACAAGATGAGAAAACAGACTGGATTTTCTTTGCATTTCAGTAGCCTGTTGATTCCGGTTCATGTGATCCACTATTCCAGGCTTGGATGAATTGGATATTTTGCGCCATTAGCGCGAAAAGAGAGAGCTCCTTAATTTATGCATTCAAATTCAGAATTGCCCCAAGAAACAACTATGTACAGGAAATATTCTGCATAAATAGGGACAGCACCACGTCCTCGGCATAGGAAATTGGTGTGAATGGTGTCGCTTAAATTACAGAATTTGTGATTTTTTGGCAAAATTCTGAACATCTCTTTTCAACAAAGTTTGGCCTCAGATGTCTATTTCTATTACAGTTGATAAATTAGGTACTGTACGACAAATGCACGACAGATATCAGGGTGAGAGAGGAAGAGCACTTTTTAAAAAGGAAGAATTTATGGCCTATCAAAAATGCGCTGTAATAAACTGTTATTTTGACTGGGTATGTATGACACTGTCATAATCGCCATTACACTAGCCTGTCATTTCTGTAACCGATACTCTCCCTTTCTAGCGTAACTAACTGGTGTGCCATGCCAAGAGTGGCTTCGCCAGAGCTATTTTTTTTAATCCGCCTTCTCATCATTTTTTTTATGAATTTGGTCACATCATGAAGATACAAAGGGCGGACTTGTAACGTGACCAACCAAACCGTTGCAATCAAAGGATGTTATGCGACTTTTGTACTTGTTAGGATACCTTGGTACGATTTCAATGAGTATGTTTATTACTGCCGCTATTTTTTTAATTTTTTGAGGATATCTCAATGACACTGTCTTCACCACGTACAAAACGAAAGTATTTACATACTGTGTAATTTAAGGAATATGTAGGGACCCACTGAAACCTCAGCATTGCTACTCTGAACTCTTATGACAGATTTAAAACGATTCCCAGATCCCTCACCTTCTGCAAAACAGAAAGGAGTGCCGACTCCCTAAGCAGGCAGTAATCAGAAAGGTTCCTCAACTGTGACTTGTAGGTCAGCACTGTGAAGGGAAAGGAAAAGGAATCGTTACACGCTAAGGCAAGCATACACATCTTCTCTGATGTCTGCTGAGGAGAAGATAAAAATAAAAAGGCACTTATTTCACTTTTCCTTTTAAAATAATCACTTTATTCAAATTGGGGTATACTCCTTCGCAATTGTAATTGTAATCCTAAAGCAGATTTGGATTATTGAATGGAAGTGCGAAGACGTTATCCTTGCCAAGATCCTCCTGAGTAAAAGTACGCATTACTCTTATTTCACGTTACTTTGAGCGAATAGGTACAAATGCTTAACAAATGGCAGATATCTGTACAATACCAAAAGTGTAGAAAAGCTAAAGCTCGAAATGATGAACGAGGCGTGAAAAATAACTGAAATATTTCACGATTTGTTACACGAGCAGTACAAAAGGAGAGATATGACTATAAATACACATAATGCGGGAATAGCATTGTGAATCTTCTGGTGAAATAAAATGTAGGAAGGATGGGCGAATTATGATTTCAAAATTATTGCATCTCAGCCAAAATGGCATGCCAAAGGTTGAAAATTCACTTGAGCACTGGTAACTTGCATTATGCTTTTAAAGCTTCACCAGGATGTGCCACTAATAGCAAAATGAAAGTAAAAGTGACACATGCAAATCCAATCGTAAAAGTTTCATAAGATTAAACTCCTTATTGTTATATAAAAGGATTTTTTAGTCCGTTTAGAATTCCAGCAAAGGTAATTTTCTCATTTGAATTAAAATTTTGGGCATTGACAGCGTAGCGACAGGAAAGAGAAATTTATTTTTGTCTACAGTGAAAAGAAACGTTGGTCATCCTAAAAATTGAATTTGAAGAAACCATTAAAAGCTATTTGCAGACTGCATATATCTTAAAATTGCAAAGAAATTAATACCATCTTCATAATAATGCCAATTTACGATTTCATTATGTAAGTAAAAACAAATTACTCGTAGAAATTTTTTTATGAGAGTATGCATTATTACCGCCGTATATCCTTCCTTCCTCTGTTTACCTATCCGGCGATCTCCTGCCATGTGCGTGAAACAAGATAATTGAAGTTTTCAGTTTTCGAGAGACATCGCAAACCTCGTTTCACCAGAAGTTGTACTGAAAGGATGTGCATTTATTTTTTTATCGTTTAAAAATCTTAACCCTTCGCAGCACAAAGCACAAATAATTTATGTTTAGAAAACGCTGTCGCTGCTACTGCTACCGTCTTCAAAATTAATTGCAGTTTTACTAACGTCTTCTTTTTACTTATTTTTTGTACAGGTACGAAGTTTCTTGATTAGATAGAGAGTAATGACACTTTTATTCACGGTGACGGAGGTTAGTACATACGGTAATGCGGTAATATCATGATATTACCGCATCCCCTCGTTGCAAATCAAGATTACTCCTATCAAGTTTAATATCAATTCTTGAAATACCACTCAAACTCATAATAAAGGGTAAAAGTACCTGCATAATGAAAGAATTTTATATAAATGAAAGAGAAATGTGCAGGGAAACGAAAACATACATTTTCCTAATAGAGATGATAGTGTTAACATCTGTCCCTAGAGTTTGTGCCTTACTGAGGGTAGGTACCTTAATAAAAGCTGTAATGCTTAGTGAAGCAACATTTAGTACCCGTTTTTAACTTTTAATATGAAATTAAAGTGCATAGCATGTGCATACAAAAAGGCAAAAATGCTATAGTTTAATGCATACATTGCCGGCGGCAGCTTCAGCTTCATTATCGTAATCCCATCTCCATCACACCATATTGCCGCATTTCCTTTGGAAAGCGAAATGGTTTGCAGTTAAAAAATATACGAAGCAAAAAATATGGTTTGATGGTTTCTGTACTTTTGTAAATCTGCTGCAGTAGCACTAGACACCTTGAGCAGTGTTGTTAGTGTTATGTGCATCATTTACCATTTTAAACTCCAAACTCTTAGATAAATACTTGTTTTGTTGGAGGGGAACATTTGAGCACCTAAATTTCTTTTTCAGAGTGCCGGGCGCTTAACAAAATTATCATTTTAAAGCTTGAATTTCATTATATTGTTTCGGTGAGATGAGGTATAGTACTAATATCTCAGTTTGATAAAATGTGTTGTCTACACCATTGTTAATTTAATGAGGAGTAGGGTATAAATAAAGGAGTCATTTTTAAATAAATGTAATGCATAGTGTCATATAGCGCAGTAGTGCTATCGAGAAAAAATGCCTTTCTTTGTTACATTGCACTTGTACAAATCACAAGCAAACTTTATCCATCGACCTTTCATGTTTCTCTCGAACAATCGCACAAACAGCGTTTATCAAAAGTTTATTGTTGGCAACTGCGAACAAGCAAAGGAACACATATTTTTTTCCCCTTTGTGTTGCACTTGTCTGAATTTGAATACAGTACTTTGATATCTTATCAGCGCATCCAATACTTAATAAAAATAATAATAAATGAGTTGAAGAAGCCAATGCACTCCATTGAGTATGAGTACAGAAGTACAGTTGTTGATGAGTACAAAGCACACGATATAAACAACAACCAACCGTTTCAATGAAAACTATCAATATTCGCTAAGAAATACATTTTTAAATACTTCTACTTAATACTTTAAAACATAACAAGCTACAAATAAACAGATGTCCATTGATGTCTGCTTAAAAAATATGTGTTAAGGACACCATTGTATACGACTTAAGAAGTTCATTGTGCACTGTAATTATTCACTAGTAGTGCCTGTAACAATATACATTTGGGATTTGATTTTCCTAGCGTAGGTACGAATCATTTTTTTTCTCACCAGACAATCGAGAAATTCATAGGCATATAGGTATGAAAACGTGCAAAACGAGATTCCCAAGTTAAACTTTTATTTAAATCATTCAGTTATATTTTTATGCATTCATTCTTGAAAATACTAAAAATATTTCAACCGCAGTACTGCCACTGCCGTGCATTGTTAAATCGTTTTCAATGAAATATAAGAACTGTTGATGATGCATGTGCACATTATTGTATATAATGTAATTATAGCTGTGATTCGTTCTAGAGCGAGAGAGGTTTATGGGAAGAAGCACAAGGGGTAAATTATACAGTGAAAAGTCGACCATGATGAATGAGCGTCAATGAAAGGATTACCCTTTGCATTCCATATCAATTCAGAAGTAAGAATGAAAGGCACAAATTTATTAACAGAGTAGCTATTTATTAACTCTGTCAAAGGTAGAAAGTGTTTTTGATAGGTATGCGCTACCTTTTCTAAAGCTTTGGCATTTTTGCATATCAGTAGATGCCTGTTTTTTTGAAGTGACAGTGACAGTAGAATAAATAGAATGCCAATTATAAGTAGTAATTGGAAGTTAATTGATGTTCTCTGGTACACTACAACAATCGAAGCACAGAGAAATGATTATTATCACAATCTCTTGTAATATGAGACGGATAAACTGCCATCAACAACGTTTATTTATTGGAATCCGTATCTCGAGCTTTATTAACTGGCCAGGAATAACAAATCAGACTTTCAGCGGATGAAAATGTGCCAATAAAAGCTTACTAAAACCCGACATTACAGCATTTATAAGTCAATGTTCTTCTTATCGAATCGGAATGGGGTCTGTGCTCTTTTCTGTGATGTAAAGAAATGAGCGTGGCCAGTTGTAATAATCAGTTTATTGATGAGGTGCACGCAGAGTCTCATTAATTAATTACCTATATAATGGTTACCTGGTTTTTTTCTGACAAGTATCAATTTGATCGATTGTTTTAATACTTTCGTATCATCACTGCCTACATCCTCGCATTATATTGAAGTAGCACGAGCATCACGTTTCGTGTCTTTTGTTTGCGAATTGCAAACCGCAGCAACTTTTTGTAGTCCCTTGGAGGTGTCACATTTGTAGCATGTATGCAATTTTGAGTTTGAAAGCTCGTCAAGGGTCAAAGGACTCGTTAGAAATTTAAACAGCAGCTCAAATAGTAGAACATTTTTTAATGGAAGCGTGGAATGGTCAGTTTTCTGCATTCGATCAACTACATAATTTATTCATAATTTGGATTTTTTAGTTGTTGTTGTTGCATGTTAAAATTATGTTGTGTGATTGTGAACTGTGGAATCCATCTCTACTTATATTTACTCGTCATCATGAAAGTAACAATGAAAATTAGTTTCACTTAAAAGAATTCAACATAACAATAAATCTAATTTTACGGCTGAAACCACAAAAATCTCATTAAGCCTGTCACACGACTCATAAAAGCTCAATGCCATCCCCAACAGAAACGATGATACTTAAAGCTGAAAATGTCAAAGTCAACTTTTACTACAATCCACTGCAGCATTCTTTGTGTGAACACTTCTGAAAATTCCCCTTGCACAGCTAACAGCCAGGAATGCATGCCAAGAGCGTCTGCTAAATCTTACGCACTTCAGATTATCTGCTGAAAAAAGAGACAAAAAGTAGCGAAGGATTGTGACAAAAGGACATTGTTACGAACAACGAAATGTGATATGACACTAGAGTAAAAAAAAATCTTAAATAAAAATAGACACCATTTTTTTGCACAAGTTATTACAACTCACCATTTGCATAGAAAAACTGCTGTTTTGCCTGTAAACCACGTAAATATGTAGTTGTTAGTGAG
>JAHZND010005314.1:0-44329 GCA_027744115.1 Acrocyrtus sp. NNG-2020
TTAGGAGACACTCGAGGTCTTCAGCGTGACGCGGTGTTTCTGGCAAGTTTAGATAAGTACTTGGCTACACACGAAGAGCTTCGTGATCGTATTCCGAATGTAGTCTTGATCTTTTTTAAGTTTAATGATAATCGTTACGGATCACGAGGATCTGCATTTTTGAAAATGCTTCGTGGACTCGACAGCTTCCGTGAGAAAATAACGGATAAAAACTACTCAAATGTGATATTCGTACTATCTCACTTTTGCTCTGTAACAAAAGCAGTTCAAAAACAACCAAAGGATCGTCTAGCGCAATTTAAATCAGTTATTGAGAATTTTAGTCTATTTCCGAAGCCAATTATTATTTCCGTGGCAGAGAATAAGGCAACGGAAAATGAATTACCAAAAGTTAACGGTTATTTTGAGCTTCCTAACGGTGAATACTACCCCAAAAATGTCTTCGGAAAGATCGAGTTGGTCACGAAAACAAGTGGTGATTTGATTGGACTGGGTGTTTTGCGCAGCGCATTTCGAAACTCGCAAAATCTTAAAGTATCTTCAACTACTACATTTCACTTGGAATATTTTGATAGCACTCTAACAGATACTTACTTGAGAATATTGAGCAACACACAATTCTCCAACAGAATGACGGAGATTTCAGAAACGCTTAAAATGACATGGGTCCTAAAGCTAGACCCAGGTGTAAAGAGAGAGTTTCCGGAATCCCTTACAAATTTGCAGAGAGCCATGAGCATTCAAAATATGAGCGAGTCCGATGACATTCCCAGCACAGCCACAGGAATTTTAAAGCTATTCACTTTGGTTAAGCATGACAAAGCCACCAAACAGTTGCTGAAAAAGGCCTTAAATATCGAAGCACCACATTTTCCACTAGAAACTATCTCGGGACATGGCTACGACGTGCTGAATGACGAACATCTTCCTACGTCACCTTTCGAGCTAGATGAAGTTCAAGGGTCTGACATCGGTTTCACTATTCCTACTGTTCTCACAGCAAATCCTAATATTAATTCACGACTGGCATTCAGTTTGTTTGGGAATAGAGAAGAGTATGTTCGTGATCGACTGGAAAATCTGGGTATTGAAGTGCCAGTTCCAATTGAAAACTTCAAGGGAGCTTTTAAAAATGGAATAAATATTAAGGACATCTCATTTCGAAATAATGGCTCTTCTTTGAGTGCAGTCTGGGAAGTTTGCGTCTTTGAATTTGTCCTTAGTGACAAGTATAACTTTCGCCCTGAGTTTGAAAACGAAGTGAAAAGCCTACCAGTATTAAGCAGGAATGATCAAGGGAACGTAGAAAAATGGATTGCATTTTTTGCAAAGTATGGAACGCACGTGGTAAGGCATGTTCGCGGAGGAGGAGAAATCCAAATTCGCCTTGAGAGCAAAACGCCTTTTGACATTAAGATTGTGAAAGGCATTCGCGACTTTGCGTACATTATGAAGAATTTTAACTTTATGGAGTTCGACTCAGATAGAGGCAACGTTACTGTATACAGTGAAGCCGAAACGGAGATTAAATACTCCTTGAAATTTATTGGGGGCGATGAGGCATATCACACAGAAAATTTGACTGAATTATGGACTCCCAAACTTTTGGAAAACTGGATAGGTTCTTTGAAGTACAATCCCATTTTACTTACATCTAAGATAAAGCTGGTGCCCATCAGTGACATTGTCAAGAAGCTTGGAGGGCACTATTCTTCCGAAATTGAAAGGACGAGCTCTCTTCTGCTCAGAACTAAACTGAAATATATTCCTCCAAAAAGATGCCAACACACCGAAAGTAGGGATGTCGTCTCTCGAGAAAATATATTGATATTTGACGACATTTTCCAATCAAGAGTAGGACATAATAAACAAGGAATTGAGAATATGATCCTAGAGTCAGAAAAAATGGATTTGGACATGGAAAAAAGTAAGTGGGAAGAAAGCAATTCGCTCGAAACAGTCCAGGAGGATGGCAAAACACAAGAAAGTGACGAGATGGCGAAAAGAAAAAAACGCTTCTTTAAGTTAATTACAGAGTTAACTGAAAGGACGTAAACTATTATGACCATTTTTTATAGATTTCGGTAAATAATCAATAAATCATCCACTATCCACATTAAGAATTTTATTTTGTCATTCGTTACATGATACGCAATTATGGCAAATGTACTATGGCAATTAAACATTTATTTTCATCCTCACAATTTTCCATAGCACTTTTTTGAGCCAGTTTGACGTAAATCAGCCAATACACTTTCAAAGTACTTTCTCAGTTCAAAGAAGTTTGGCCGGTTCTTGGGCTGCGACTCCCAGCAATGCTGCATCTCTTTATAGCTGTTCATTTATAAAAATGCACGCAGTTATATTAACGATTTCATAACGATTTTAGTTGCAATATCTGAGAATGGAAAACACTTACATATTGTCAGTACAATAATTTGGTTTCCCCAACCTTACTCCATTTTTCAGGCTGAGCAAAAATTTCTCGTTAAACTTTTCATTTGGAAAAGGCTTATCGCCAAGAGAGAACACTTCATATAGGGTGACTCCGTAGCTCCATACATCCGATTTGGCTGAAAAGGTCATTGCTGCTAAGGTTTCGAGCGCCATCCATCGCCACGCCAAAGGACACTTTGAAAACCATAAGCATATTGTAATTATAAATTTTGACAGCGGATAAAGAGACAGAAGTAGCTCAGTTAAAAATACCTTGGTTTTCTTCACATACAACTTGTTGGAGTATAACTTCCGGCTCAGCCCGAAATCGGAAATTTTCACGGTGTTTCCAGCAGAAATAAGAACATTGCGGGCCGCCAAGTCAGCGTGGACAATCTGTGCAATAATTTACCTTAAAACTTAACTTCATTTTCAATTTTAAACAGTAAGCAAATATAAATATTTTTAAAAATTCAATAATGTACAGATTTCAGCTCAAGGTGTTCCATTCCGGTAGCAATTTCTGCTGCAAACCGTATCAGATCCAATGTAGAAATACCCGTTCCGTTCGACTTGGGAATTTTTGCCCTATTAGAATTTTAGTATTACCAAATTTAAATTCAAAAAATCCTTCACACATATTTTTAATTTATATATCACCTCTCAAGTCGCTGATCTTTTCCTATAATGTTCGTAAAGGAATGCCTCGCATTTATTAAAAATTTGTCCAAGCTTCCATTTTCACATATCTCAGTGGCAATATAGACACATCCTAAAATATTCATTTATATAGTAATTACTTTATTTATGGCTTGAGTAATTTCCTACGAACATTTTACATCATTGTTAACCCCTCACTGTATTGAATCCTCTCTGTGCATACGCCAATTAGTTTTACAATATTCTCATGATCCCCCACATAGATCATAATCTTGATTTCAGACAGCAACGACTTAAACACGCTCACATCAACAGTCGCTTTTGTAATTTTTACAGCAGCCTCTTGCAAACTTGGAAGAATACTGGCTTTTACAACATACGAGAACTCTCCCGAACCAAGAAAATTTTTATCTGTTTGACCTATTTGTAACATAGACATTTTATTATTAATTGACAAGTATGCTCTATATCAGAGGTATTTAAATTTATACCCTACCAAATGCAATATTCTCCAATGGAATCTCGTATTCAGTTTTATATGGAATGCACTCAATCATTTCAACTGGATGGGTTCCATCTCTCCAATCCATACATAATTCTGGTCTGCCGTACTTGAACTCTTCAATTTCCTGGTCTTCTAAATCCCGTAATTGTTGCTATTATAGGAAGCGACAACAGTTATAGGACCTAACCTTTAATCAAGAATTTGGAAAGGAAATGGTATGATCATGGCTAACCTTCCAATTCTTAGATCTCCTCCAGAAAAGAACGAATGCGGCAGCAATGGCTACTAGTGCTATCGTTGTAGCTCCCAGTGCAGCAATGACGGTTGCTTGTATTGGAAATCCATCTAATAAAAATTTTGTTAACGATTAAAAATTAGCTTTAAAGTGATTTTATTTTTATATCTAGTACAATATGCTTACATTGTACGGTCAATTTAATTTCCTTTTCCACCTGATCAACCTCGTTTTTGCCGATGCATTTGTAGTCACCTGAATGCTCTGTGAAAGCGACGGGAAACTCAAGGTAGCCTTCTCCATTTGAGTCCGTTCCTGAAATCAGTCCAACGAATGTCTCCGAAACATCTCTAAACTGTATAAAGTTGTAGCATCAGCGAATTGTAAAAAAAATTGCAATTTCTTTAATAAAAGTAAAAGGGATACATACTATTCCATTTACGTCCCTGAGTTGCCATTCATAAGTTAGTGTGGGCTCTCCATGCCCAGGACAAATTAGTCTTGCAGACTGTTGGAACCTTGTAAAAATGGTTTCAGCCACAGTCCCATTGCCTTTCATGGATGGATTTTGCAAATCTATGGCAGGTTTTATAATTTGAAAAAATGCCACAAATTCATTTAAATAAAAATAAGAAAATGGAATAAGAAAGAATCACACATCTTGTCTGAAATCTCTTGGTGCTGGTTATCACCTCCGTGCTATTTGGAAACATGGCTTTGCAGTGAACTGCAACTGCATTATCTGGTTGGTTAATCTTGAGGACCAGCGGCCCATGACCACCTTCTACGATGTGGAGGTTATAATCAACACTGGAAAAATTTTGCGTGCCGTGTGCCACTAATAAAGTAATTAGGAGTACTATAAGAGTGGGAGTTATCAGTCGAAGTAAATTCTGCTTATAAATAGCGCCAAACTGTTCTCGTGCTTACCTGAAAATCCTTGAGTGGACCCATTCCTATATTCCAGCTCAAAAATGACATTCCGCATGAAGAGATACTCCACAAAATGACAAGTAAACACGGTAACCTTATTTACATGGAGTATGTCCTGTACTTCATCGATTCTCACGAGTTCCTCCAATGGCGCATTTTTGTAACTATAATCTTGTAAGACCCACCGAAAATTATTTTAGCGCCACTACGTGCTATCAATTTACGATCTATCGTTCTTACATGTTCGGAGACTGAGTGATTGAAAAAACTCTTTCCATGCGGAATATCCATTCTCTAGGACGCATCGGGCAATCCCACTGCCTACAAATTTGTTGGAAGCAATACCTAAAAATTTGTCGGTTTCGCTCAATGATGCAGCTTTAGTATAATTTTCAGAATATTCATAATTGAAATTCTTCCCCTGCTTTAAGTAGCATGTACTGGATCGATCCCGAAAGCATTTTGTTCGAAAACGGCAGTCATATGAATCCCGGCATTTCACCGTGGCCAAGTAGTACACGTTCGATTTAGATTCACAGCTTATTCCTTCACTTCGAATGGACGACTGATTCTCCGGTACAGATATTCTAACTGGATCTGTTAACAACTCGTGTTAAAGTTAACATAGCTATTAACTATATTTTCTTTGGAATTTTTATTAGGCAGAAGCACCACTTTGTTTGCAATCTTGAAAATACCTTACCATAAAATATAAAGTTCCATTGCTTGACCACCCTGCCCTTGTTTCTGCTGTCCACTTCGATACATTTTGCATGACCTATCAAGGTAATATCGAAGCTGTCTTCACTAACTTCGATATCTTTAGGAGATATCATCACAGCTTGTGAGCTATTGTTCGGTGCTAGATAGAAATGGACGGTTTTGAAGTCTAGCTCATCTTCAACTTCCAATCTAACAAGATCACCCCTTTTTGATGTGCAGTTAATTGTAAAAGTCTCTTCAGTAGAGTATTCTAAATCTGATTTAGTAGGAAACAGTTCATAGTCTAAAATTAAAATGAAAGTTCAGAATTAGGAGGACTAGATATGGGTGTAAGCTAACCCAAACGACCTAATTTCAATTATCTAAAGTTGTACCGGGGTCATCTCGAAAGGCAATTATAGTTTCCATTTGACTGGGATTTTTACAGATGTACTTTCCCTCAAAGATGGTTTCAGATAAAAATCCCTTCGCTGGATTATACTCAACATTGGACACCCGTTCCAGCGATTTCCACATACATTTTTATGCATCAAGTGAAGTTCTGGAGGAGAAAAGGGGTTTGTGTAAATGCACGGGATTAGCTTTGAGTTTTCAACTAGTCCTGTTTTCGAATCTAACTCTGGAATTGAGTGGCCTGAGACAAACATGTATACTGATGCTTGTACAGAAGGACCTTCAGCCCTTTCACAAGTAATCTGGGAAGATATATAGCGGAAATTTCGATGACCGTGAAAATTGACCGTGAAGTAAATACGAAACACTTCATTAAGAAAATCAACTTGGCCATCAATATAGGCCAACTTTGCTTCATTCTAAAAATATGTAACGCAGAAATTCATTATTTAAAAATTGGCATTTATTTAAGCATTTTGTAAAAACAATAATTTAACACTTACAAATGCTCCTACAATATTCCATTGGACTGGGTACGGGGCTTTACAATAAATTGTGACATTTGCGCCATATAACGAATAATAAAGCCGATCACCGCTTGCAGTTGTTCCATTGGTCCAGTGAGAATTCCAAGTGCCAAAAATTTTTGGATAGCTTTTATTTCCTTGACTTGAAATTAAATTTATAGCCCAACAAAATAGCAAATTTACCAAAAGAAATTTCATTTTGTAATCCTAGAGGCAGAGGTGTTGAAGTACTTAACTTAAAGTTATGTTGGTATTGTAACGCTCCTTAACATTTGCATTCGAAACTGTTTGAGACGGTAACATAATAAAAATATCTAAATACTTTGAAATAATTTGATAAACGAGCGGAAATTACATTTCCCGTAACGTGAATTTCCAGCTAAAGCGGATGCCATCGTTAATCATTTTACCAAGAAATACTCTTGCCCAAATTATCTCTTCAAACTTGTTTTAGTTTCAGCTACTTTTAATGCTTATAGAAAGATATAGTTCATTTTAACAGCACAAAATACTATAATACGTGTGGTTTCCGTTCAACAACCGATGACAAAGCAAAGCAAGGTTAGAAAAGTTTTCATTTACAAAATCAGGTTAAAAGTACATGATGAAAAACTTAACTATGCTGTACTTGAAATACCTAATTAAATCAGCAAAAAGTTAATTGCCAGGTTGATAAGAAAATCTATGCAGTTTAATGGAGTAAGTGTATCTACGTAGTTAATCGATCCAAATTTTATTTTAATGGAATTACACGAGTTGAGAAACCGTTTCATCCACTTCCTTTCCTTGACATTATCGACCGTGAGGTTAGCGTTGTGTTTATAAATTTTTTCAATAGCTAGTGCTGACTGGGTATTTACATCTGCAATTCCTCCAAAGACGACCAGCAAGAAAGCCAAAATGCTACATTCATTTAGAAGGGGAGTCAACGGATTTCCAGCAAATTCCAATTTCACCAGCTTTGCCGTGCTTCCAGCTGCCAGAACGATAATTATGCTAGTTGTAGCAGTCAAATAAAGTTTTACCATAATATTTGCACAGACAGAAATAAGCTGAATTCGCCGGTATGTCATTGCCAACTTGTAGGAACACCTATGCTGGCGAATCCAAGTTTCTCGGAATCTGAAAGAACACATTGGAAAGTTAGTGCTAGTATTGGCTAGTAAGTAAAATGAAAATGACGACAAATTTTTACATCTTCAAACATCTTCCAATTGACACTACAGCAGCAGTTATAATGCTTCCGCTTAACATTGCTACTAAACATGACGAGCATATCAATCTCCACAAGTTACCGAGAACAAGAACCATTTTCAGAAAGATAGACAGGTAGTTAAATGGGGGATCGGGATCGTGTTTATCGTTGGCACACTCTGGAAGTATCCAGAATCCAGCCAAGTTGGGTCTGCAAGGTGCACACCAGTTACTAAATACGGATAGCAAAGCGGTAACTAAATTCTTGTGGGACAGAAACCAAAAGTAGTAGCTGTTAAGATGCTCCAGAGTGGTCATTCTTCCAGCAACCAAATGGCCTATTCAAAATTAGAAATTCATAAATAATAATCCCAGATTCGTCCTACTAGTCTTTGCATTGGTTTGAAAATACTGGAAAGTTTCAGTTTATCACCTGCACTCTCCTGCTCCGAGATAAGTTCTGATAATCCATTAATAAACAGTATTATTTCCACATGTCCACTGTGCAACTGCTGCACAATTATCGGCCCAAGGGCCAGATATGGAAGCTTTGAAATGAGTTCTCGTTTCTCGCAAGCCTGTCCGTTCCGAATTCCCCCACAAGAGCTTTTCGTTTTTATAATCACAAATACTGACTGCACAATTAATATTAATGCCATACAGTAAAATAAATTTACTTTTCGGGAAAAATTTTGCAAATAAAATTTGTTTTTAATGCCAGTCATGCATCTTTCCCTGGCATCCCAGTGGAAAGTAACTATCCCAAGATACTCTAATAATTTACAGTTTCTTCCAAAAAGATTCCAGTTACTAGACAGAATCATTTTAGAGCATGAACTTTAAATAAAACTGGAACTGCAAACTTCACACAAAAAAATTACAGACAAAAATGCAAAATTTAGTAAAAATTTGCAGTTAGTTGATGCAAACGGTTTACATAAGACACGTACACTGCAGAGGGAAAGTCATTTAAGTCAAGTCTAACACAGAAAGGCTGTTTCTTGCCCCGTCCAACGAGTTAAGAGACAATATAATGAGTAATAAGTAAGAAAATTATATGATATGTAGCTGGCGTGTAACATCTGACGAGTAGAATCAACTATTCTTCAGAAAAAATTATGTCCTTATGAGTAAGGTTAAACAGGAGAGCGCCTTACGCATTTCCTCGTTAGTAGGATATGTATGTGACTTATCATTAATCTTACATCACCTGTCGGCATTTTTCTTGTCATCTACTGCTGATGAAAAATTTCTGAATATTCGAGTGTCAATGTGAAGTGATTACAATATAGCAGTCCATCCTTTCCAATCCAAAAAAAAATCCGTTGCCACCAAGTAACTAGTAATATATCTGAGGTTGCGAAAAGTAGGAAATAATGATGGATTATTTTTGAAAACATGCAAAGTGGTATCATTATGAGCTTCAATTACCGATATAAATCGCATGCTTTTTGCAAACTTTAAGCACCAACCATTGAAATTAAATAAATGCTTATTCTTGTCACTCATCACAAGTTCAATTTTGTAGCGGTTTTCCTTTTATAAAACCTTGAATTTTTTTAACCAAATGTCGATAGAGTATTGAAATCTTCTTTACGAAATTAAGACCCTGATTTACTCATGCCCTTTTCCCCATTTAATTAAACAGAAGAGCAGAACGAAGAACGCTTTCTCTTAACTGGTAAAATATTGCCATATGTTGCTGATCTTTCTGTACCCTATCGAAGCTCCTCTCTTTTGTTGACAAACGTAAAACAAAACTGGGGAAAGATTTTGCTGTTACAAGCTGTCAAACATCATCAATCATCATTGTCTCGCCGCGCGCAGTCGGTTCCACTTTGGACTCTATACTGCCTAGGTACTTTATTTTTAGAGACTGAATCTACCAAGATAGCCCGAATGTCAAACAGCGGGTACTAGAGTTATAATCATACCATTCCTGTATAATATTACCAGAAATGCTAAGTTAAGTTATTGGATAACAAAATGGGGAAATCAATCATGTTGGCAGACCGTCTGTAATATATACTTTAACTGTTTTCAAATGAGATACTAACGGAAATTAGATGTTACTAAATTTGATAGTGAAAATCTCCAAACAGTCTGGAAAAATGATGGTTGTATTCACCTTGAAATCCAAGGCTGGAATACATTAGCCTTTTCCTTAATTCAGAAAAAAATTAGATACACTTTAATCTGTAATGTTATACTAGGTTAGGCTGAAACGGTGTGTCTGTAACTTGACGTAAAAGTCATGTCTAAACTGCTTTCACCGAAATACAGAAAATGACTTTCGTCATGATCGGATCAATATATCAGCTTTATAGCTGCCTCACATAATCAATAGGCACTTTTACATTACTTAAGTCAATAGAGCATTTATCCAGGATCAATTTATTCCCCGTGTCAAGGTTTTTTTTCAAACTGTTCATTTTATACTGCTTTTTACTTTTCAAGAACGAAACCCCAGTACAATACTTTCCTCCTCTGTGCCAAGATGTCTGATTCTGATCAACTTACAAATTTTCTCAAAATATTTTTCGATTTTACTTATTTCACCTTTCTTTCTCCGTTTCGTTTTACAATTAGTAAAGCAAAATCAGACAAATCATTTCAACACCGATTGCACGGATATTTTCCGCAAAAAATTATCTGTGGAATTAGCTCTGTTACAATTATATTTTGGTTAGTGATCGAAGTTTATCAAAAGTTGCCCACAATCTCCAGAAATCCTACACACCATTTTACATTTTTGAATAGTTTATTTGGCGCCATGCTTCAGCTAGAGGTTATCCGAATAGTTTGGTTTAAGCAATTGGAATGTTTGTCAATTATCCGGTTCATCAGGAACAAATCCTTTCAACGATGTAGTTTCCTATTTCCCGAAGTCAATTTAAAAAAGATCAGTTTTCTTTTAAAACTTTTTTGCCAAAAGGAGGCAATTACTACAATTTCTGTGTTGTACGTCATCATTGCCTACATTTCTATGTTTGAACGTTGTCACAACGATGAGGGCAACCATTCCATTTCCACTACAGGTTTAGTATCTTTTATCAAATTTCGCTGGAAACATTTTGAGAAAGATATCTGCGCCACTTTTCTTGGAAACTGTACCGATTGCACATGGAAAAAAAGATTAGCATCTGTTTTAGCTGCTCCCACTGCATTTGGATTTCTACAAAGACATTTAATGGGCTCTCTTAATGAACTTTTTATCCTTGTTGGTGCACTCACTCTGTGGTGCGCAGTCAAATCATTTTCGCTACGTCTTCAGATTGTGTCGGAGTACCAGTCTCAACTTCTATGGTATCGTATGGAAACCGACGGGAAGGGAGAAGAAACACCGGATGTTTGTAGCTACTCACCATATTATCAAGTTTCATGGAGGGAGGTATACGAAACCCTAAAGGTTCTCCAAAAACTGTCTGATTTGGTATCACAGGTTGTTGGAAATGTGCTAACAATTCAAATGATTCAGAATGTGGTGTATTATTCCACAACTGCACATAGCATTTTCACAAAAGAAGAATCCTCTGATGTCGTGGCTTTGATTCGGGTGGTATTTTTTACTGGAATGGCTTTCGTGATATTTATCCTCTGTGCTGAGATATCAAATGAGGTGGGCGACTTGTATTTGATCACAAAACTAAAACTCAATCATGTTTTTATTTTATAGGAAACTAAATAAAAATTAAGTAAATTATTTTATGTTAGATGGACTACGTCAAAGGATGGATTTCCAGTTCAGTGGAACTTTTCGATGCAGATCCAAGTGCAAGGGTGCTTCAGGTGGTGTTGGACGAGCTAAATTCACACAAAATTGCTATTAAAGCGAGTGGACGCTTTCCAGTTACACATGCTTTGATTATTAGTGTAAGTAGAAATAAAATTTTAATAACATTCAAGTTTTTAAATAATTTACTGTTTCCGATTAATATTCCAATTTTCATAATTTGTAGATGCTGGGAACAACCGTGACATACTTCGTCATATGTGCCCAAGCAGAGGTCTAACAACTAAAACTAATGGAAAATATACATAGTTGTTAAGCTGCGGTTAGATGACTTATTAAATGCGGTACAGTCATATAGTAACTAGTCAACTATATATTTTCAACCAGTGTTTAATGTAAATTCACAGTTAAAGGTTTCAGTGGGTTATGTTTCATTGATAAATCTGTAAATTTGACATAATTTTAATCATTGCACGCGACTTTCTTTTCAGAGTTTTAAAAATTATAAATATTTTGAAATGCTTAAAAATCATAAAATGTTTATTTTGAGGTAAAACTAATAATAAATAGAAAACTATGGAATTGCAAAACTTTTGGGGCAACTTGAAACATTTTAGTCCCAAAAATACTAAATATAAAAACAACTTGGATTCTCTTCAATTTATTCTTCTGAATTGACGGTAAATTGTGAATTTGATTTCCTTACATTTTAAAGTAATCCTCAGCAATTTAAGATTAATGTATATGCCAGAGATAGTGAACAAGGGAAAGTAAAATTTAGATCCAGAATGGAATACAGAATGTAGAAAACACACAGTTGGAAAGATGCCTTGAAATGAGCTTGCTCAAAATCCTTGAAAATATTAACTTTTTTAAAAAGATTATACAAACACAGCAGACATCAGACGTAATTTTCTATGAAAAATGAAAAGAACCATCAGCAGTATCAATTTGATACCTACCGGAATAGCTTTCCGACCAACAGAACTGTATCCGTTTTATTACATTCCTCTTATTATTATATAGTAAGTACGCTTCACAGCCTTGAAAAAATCTTATATTTTGCTAAATATTTTACGATATTTTTTCCCACGACGATATACTTTTTTCTCCAATCACCCTTACTTTGTAACTTTAAATGTTTGCGTCACCTTTTTCGTGGAAGTTACCGTTTTTGTTGTGGTAGTCGTCTCTCCTTCCCCCATCACATTTCCTACTACATTAGTTCCCCCACCGCCAATTCTCGTTTCCGTCACTGTCTGGTTGTTAAAGACACACATAGTTTGCCCATTGTCATCAACAGAAGGAGTGTTAAATCCGCTGGACACCACACTTCCGCCGTCGGTATCCTCCGACAACTCATTATTGACGCTTTGCTGCTGCTTAGATGTTTTCGTAACGGTGCTAACAGTTTTTGTTGTTGTCATCATTTCAGCACCTCCAACCCTAGTTTTTTCAGTGTTTGAATTCCCAAAATTATTTCGGTTTTCTTCCGTAATCTGACTAGTAGTTAGTGTCATTGCTTGGTCTAGATTTTCTCCGGATGAAATATTTTTTAAATTCTGAAACTGCTGCGTATTGGTACTGCTTAAATTTTTCTGCTGTTGCTAGCGACGTCTTCGTAGTAGAACTGGAAGGTACGGTCTGCCTTGATGATGAAGTCTGCTCATCCTCCTCAAGTGTCCTTCCGAGATCAGTCCTATTTTCTCCCATTACCCCAGAATCTGTGCTTGTCAACACTTGTCCTCTGTTTTTATCTTCAGTCGAATCACTGCTTTCGATTCTCTCCTGTCTTTGCATTGAAGTCTTTTTAGTAACAGTCTTCGTAGAAGTATTTTTCGAAGAGTCACCAACTTCCGGAATTATTGCAGTGATCAGAAGGCGTCCACTTGAGTCATATGTGCAATTCAAATCCTTCGGTAGAATGCCAGATGGAACGGAACACTCTCTATAAAATGATTTCCCAGAATACTCCTCCTGATGGTTTCCAGTTATGGTTAAGGTCGTTTCCACCAACTTCACTTGGAGTTCTTTAGCCGAAAAGCCACGAGTTGTGACCAGGACCTATTGAAACAGAATTTTTGAAAATTATAATTTAAAAGTGCTTGAAAATTACCTGAAAAGCAATGCAACGTTCAGTAAAATCTGCCAAGTACCCACCTGAAATTCCATCCTGCCGTCCGTTCTTTTTACGTAGTCACAATTCAGCTGAATATCTCTTGCCAAGTCGATTCCTGTATTAGGTCCACCGCCACCACCTTGTACAATGGAGCTAGTTTTCGTTGTCGAAGTTTTTGTGGTGGTCTGTTGCTGTTGTTGAATCCCACTACCAAAAGTCTGCGTCAAGTTAGTCTGATCGGTAGTTTTTCGCATTTCATTCTCAATTTCCTGTTGAGTCTTATTGACCAAGGTGGAGCTTTTTGGCTGACCCGTTACAGTGTTACCGCCTTCAGGTGTGGCAGATGCCGTTGGATTCGTATTGGGGCGGACTCCTTCATTTACGCTTGTGTTATTTTCCAGCGATTCTGAAATATCTGTAGTCGTGGTGGTAGTTGTGGTGGAGGAGGAGTTATTTGGCGCGACCGGTAACTCGGGTTTCTTTGCTGGAGACTTATCTACCAGGGTACTATCCTGCTGCTGCTGGCTTTGTTGAACGGTTGTCATAGTTTTAGTTACATTTTTGGTAGTAGTGGTACTGGTAACCTCTTCCTCTTGCTCCGTGCTCTTACCAGTTTTACTCTTATCATCCTTCACGACCGGACTTTGATTTTTGGAGGGTGTCATGGGCTGATCCGGAGCCTTCACAGAAGGACTATTCGCTCCGCTTGGAGCATTACTCAGCTCCTCAATGCTCGTTGTCGTATTGTTTTGCTGTTGATCTTGCCTCGTTGTTGTCTGAGTAGTAAGCATAGTCTGGAAGTCCGTTTGTTTAGACTCATCCACATCAGACATAGGAGAAGTAACCAGGTAGCCAGCATTGTCTTCGACCAAATCGGTGCTGGTATTTTTCTGTATACTTTGTTGCTGACTGGTGGTAGTTTTTGTCTCCGTTGCTGTGGTGACGGTTTTTGTTAAAGTACTGGAATCTTTTACATCTGGTACTAGTGCGGTAATAAGAAGTCGCTCTTGGGTGTCAAACGTGCAGACTAAGTCTTCCGGCTTTATTCCAGTGGGAACGGTACACGTTCGAGTAAAAGATTTGCCAGAGTAAGTTTCCTGATGGTCTCCGGTGATGGTGAGGACGTTGTCAACTAGCTTCACTTGGAGTTCTTTTGAAGAAAATCCACGAGTTGTAACTAGGATCTATAAAAAATCAATCAGATTAGTACAGATTATTTTAGTGTGTAAATTTAAAATTTCTTTCCGGGTATAAAACAATGAATCTGGAGTCAATCTCACCTGAATTTCAGTCTTTTTATCCTCCCGTGTTACGTATTCATATGTCATTTGAATATCTTTTTTCAAGTCAATTCCCTTTCCAGGTGCACCTTCCGTTCCTGCCACCATTGTCATTGTCTTCGCTGTAGTAGTGGTAGTTGTCTTGGAACATGTTGTTTGCTGCTGAGTCTGAGTTTGACTGTCAACTGTCTGATCATTCCGCGGTGAAACCATTTTCGTGCCGTCACCACTTTCCGGTGAAGCTGAACTTGGCACAACTGCATTTTGATTTTGTGGTACGGTGTCACTTGGAATTTTATCAGGAGTTGTACTGCCAATACTGTCATTCTTATCAATGCTGCTAGAAATGATTTCCGTTGAGATCGACTGAGTAGCAACTTTAGTGGAGGTGGTCTGATTGGTGGTATTTGGTTGAGACGCCTGAGGGGCTTGCGGTGACTTCGGGGACTCTACTACATTCTCATTTTTCTCCGGCTGTACCTGCTCCGTAACCATTTTAGTAGTGGATGTCACGCTCTTTGTGGAGGTGGATGTGATCTCTTCATCAGCCCTCACAGTCCTGTCATCGCCGCTTCTCACGATTTTGTTTTTTTCATCCTCCACGGTTGTCACCGTCTTGTCATTTAAATCATCCTTCATAACCGGAGTTTGGTCCTGTACAGGAGCCATTGGCTGCTTCGTAGTATCCGCTACAGGGGCAGTAGTAGCCACCTTTGGAGCGGTAGTATCCGCTAATGGGGTCGTTGTAGTCACCTTCGGAATGGTAGTCTCCGCTTGCGGGGTGGTAGGGGTGGTTGTTGACACCTTCGGAGCGGTAGTATCCACTACCTTCGGAGCGGGAGTATCCACTACCTTCGGAGCTGGAGTATCCGCTACCTGGGGAGCGGGAGTATCCGCTACCTGGGGAGCGGGAGTATCCGCTACCTTCGGAGCGGTAGTATTCGCTACCTTCGGAGCGGTCGTATCCGCTACCTTTGGAGCGTTGGTCGCATCTTCAACATTTGTGGTATTGGTTTGTTGCTGTTGAGTTTGGACGATCGTTGTACTTGTGGTCACTTTACTTGCGGTCGTGTTAACTTGTTTTTCGTCCCCCACAATTTTTTCAGTTTTATTCGGGCTGTCCTTTGTGACCTGGTTTTGATTGCTGACCGGGGTAGCAGGCTGATCCCTATCCTTCACGGAAGGAGTACTTGCCCCACTTGGAACATTGCCCAAATCCTCAAAGCTTGTTGTCGTATTAGTTTCCTGCCGCTGCTCCTGTCGCGTTGTTTGAGTAGTAAGCTGAGTCTGAAACTCTCGCTGAGTGGAATCATCCATATCGGACATTGGTGACGTCACAAGATACCCCAAATCATTTTCAACTACATCTGTGCTTGTGTTCTTCTGCAGCTCCTGTCTAGTAGTTTCAGTCTCGGTAATTGTTTTTGAAGTTGTACTCGAGTGATTCACGTCTGGCACCAATGCAGTAATAAGAAGCCGACCTTGCGTGTCAAATGAGCAGTTGAGATCTTCAGCTGTAATGCCAGTGGGGATTGTACACGTTCTGGTGAAAGACTTTCCAGAGTAGGTTTCTTGATGATCCCCTGTTATTGTGAGCACGTTATCCACCAACTTCACTTGAAGGTCTTCAACAGAAAAACCACGAACTGTGACCAGGATCTGCATAATTAAAAAAAAGTTTATAAAATAAAATTTCTTTTAAAAAAGTTATAACTCATGCAACTTTTTAATAGTATGTGCCCACTCACCTGAATTTCAATTTTTTTGTCTTCCCTCGTAACGAACTCGTAGGTAAGCTGAATGTCTCTCTTCAAGTCAATTCCCTTCCCAGGAGCATCCTCCATGCTTGGCACCATTGTTGCAGTTTTCGTCGTAGTAGTGGTGGTCTTTGTATTCTGCTGCTGATTTTTGCTTCCAACTGTCTGTCCGCTCTGCTTTAAATTTCTTTCTTCATTATCTCGGCTCTCTTGTAATGTTGTATTTGACAAGTTCTGTTTTTTGCTTTGCTGCGTCCTCGTGTCAGTGACATTTGTTGATGACCCGACTCTAGTTGTGGTATCATCCTGATCTGGGCTCGTACTCGTGCGGGTAATTAACTGGGAAGATTTAGTAGTGGTGGTGATAGAGGTGGTCTGATTTTTATCTGCTGATTTTGGCGATCGCAGAGATTGAGGTGACTCAGGCTGAGTGTTCCGAGAAGTCTGATCCACCCTCGCATTTTTTTGCTGTTGCGTAATTGTTTTTGCCGAGGACGTCACACTCCTTGAAGAAGTTGTCGTTGTCTCCTCCTCACCCGCCACCGTCCTGTTCTCAGCAGTTCTTCCAACTTTTTTCCGGTTCTCCTCCGCAAGCTGCTTTTCGAGAACGTTCAAGATTTGATCGCTGCTTTGCACTGAAGCAGGAGTGCTCATTCCACTTGTGGGCGTACTGCCAAAATTAGTGTCATCCACCCATTCATTACTGACATTTCTCTGCTGTGAAGATGTTTTCATCGTCACAGTCTTCCTGGTGGTCGTTACTTGCTCCCCACCCACCACACTCCTTCCACTGCTCCGGTTTTCTTCTACTATCTGATTATTAAAAAGAGTCATTGCCTGCTCCCCATTGTCGCCTAGTGGGGTACTGGCCCCACTCGATGTGAGCTTATCTTTAATTCTCTTGCCACCTGAAACCAGCTGCTGCACCTGACTTGACATTGTTGTCGTCGTCATCATTTTAGATGACCGCGAAGATTTATCGTTCTCTGGCATCAAAGCAGTGATCAAAAGTCGGCCACAAGCGTCCAGTGAGCAGTTCAAGTCTTCAGGTCCGATCCCGGAAGGGATGGCACACATTCTGTGGAAAGATTTGGCTGAATACGACGACTTGGAGCGCTCCTCATGCTTTCCGGTAATTGTGAGAGTGTTCTCCACCAGCTTCACTAGTAATTCATCAGGGGCAAAGTCTCTGGCGGTGACAGTCACCTGAATTTCCGTCCTTCCATCAGCTCTTTTCACAAACTCGTAAGTTAAGTTATCTTCCTTCTGGCTGCTACTCCGTACCACTGCCGTAGAGCTTGAAGTGGAACTTGAATTCTTGACGGCTTTTCTCAGACTGGAATTACTGTCACTGCGATCCGATGAAAATCCTACTCGGTTCAGGTTTCCGCACTCAAAATCCTGATTACTGCGACTATTGTTACTAAATGAGTTTGAAGACTTTGTTGTTGATGAAGAAGTTTGCTGGGTAATTTGTGGCTTTGACATTTGCGAAGACTGGACAATGCACTTTTTTGAGGTGAATGTGGACTTAGTTGTGGACCACGATGATTGAGAATTTTCTTGCTTATCCATTGTTACAGACAATATAAGAGTTAACAACTTTAAAAATGTATGGAAATATTTAATATTATTTGGGGCACTGTGAGATTCACTTCACTTTTTAAAAAAACTCAGAGCTAAAAATATGAAAACTTTAATATAATTTAGCTCACTTCGGCTTGTTCTGCAAATCTGGACTGGTTAGCTTTTGCAGAGGAGCAAGCCCATTTCTTTATACTTGAATTGAGATAGGTATACATAAAAAGCGCTACCGTCACGAAAGGGATTTGACTTTATTTTTGGTAAAGCGAAAAAATAAACAGGCGTGTGGATGTGGAAGTTGCTACTGCTGCTGTTTTTCAGCCCACGCAAAAAAAGTTTTAAGACATAAGCTTGTGTTGACTACGGTACGGATACATGTTTTGTGATGGTGATGGTATTACGAAAATTTTTATTTTTCAGAACCAGAAATTTTTTCTACATACTTGCCGAATGGTTTTCGGAATGGACTAAAACTGGGTTAAAATGATGTAGGATGGTGTACATATGTACTTGTGCTAAATGAATCAGCTTTTATACGTTTTTGACATCCAATTTTATTACAAGGATTTGCGTAATTTTAGCTAGAATAGAGTTTTATGCAGTCATCGCCATTTCGCATACTTATCTGGGCGATTTCATATTTTTTGGTGTTGTGGCTGCGGGTGGATGTTTTTTGATATGGACCGATGACAATGTCAGCGAAGAGAGGTGGCAGTTTAGTTGGAAGTGAAGCGCATCTTGAATTTTTTTTGTAGAATGGAAAAAGAAGCACAAAGTACTTTCTAGTGTGAAATGAGTAAGTAAAATGGAACTAGAGCAAAATATTTCTATCAGCTCATTTCATCTTCTCAGGAAAAATCTCGAAGAATCTTCTCTCCAAAAATGTATGATGAAGTACTCCCACACATTTAAAATGACTCAAATGTGTTTAGAATCCTTCATAAATATTTTACGACAGTTATTGCCACTTGTCCTCATTTTGCTTTCCGATTGCATGTATTCTCCTGTGTTTCGGTGAGGAGAAAACTAAAAGCTAGGCCCTATAGGCCTTAGAGAATAAATAAGTAATTTTCTGTACTTCGACCTCAAATTTAAACTTTTTCTCATAAATCCTATTCGAATTATACGTAAATGTGTGGTTGACTGGTTTAAAATTGCACTGGCCGTTTAAACAGGTTCGTTGTTTGCTCAACTTTTATGACATAAATCCTATTCGAATTATACGTAAATGTGTGGTTGACTGGTTTAAAATTGCACTGGCCGTTTAAACAGGTTCGTTGTTTGCGCAACTTTTATGTTCCCATAGACTACTGACGCCATGGTTTAAAAAACAAACAGGGAATGCGGCATTTCTTTGGGTAATATTCCTTTGAGTTTTCGAAAACATTTTTGCAACTTGCAGTGAAATAAAAATTTCAATTTTGGAGGTTCACTGAAACTAAAATCTGTTTTACGGAGGTGATAAAGAAAGCGTCATTCTCTCGGGGAAAGTGAAGAAGCAGAAATAACTCGATTTTGTTTAGGAGGTGTGAATTAAATGCCCTGCGAAGTGGGTAACTCTAAATCTCTAAATGTCAGCATGCAAAAGCTTTCAAATGTAAAACTTGACCCATATATTAAATGGTGTTTTTGATGTTGCAACGAATGATTAGTGCATTTTCTTGGACTAGTGCCATGAAGATGAAATTGCCAATCATAAGCAACGCAAGATTGAGTTAGTAATGAAATACAGGCTTCATGCTCATATGCACTGTACCATTTTAATCAAAATTTATTCGAGAAATTGTATAATATAAAAAATTATATTAAATGGCACCACTTTAATTTAGTCTCATTGCTTATCTTTTAATAGCTTATCGTTATCGTTTTTTGCAGGAGGAAACCATTTATAGGTATTTTATTTTACACTTGCACTAAGAGAGCCATTGTCTTAAATTGAACTATTTTTAAACGATCAAAGCGTTCAGCTGAAATCCCTTCCAAAAACCTTTTCTAAAAATTCTTCAGAAAACCCCTTCTAAAAATTCTTCTAAAGATCCTTTTCCTAAAACATAAAAATATTCTGTAGTTCTTAAAGCCGACCTTCAATTAGTCAGGTCTTAAGCGTCTCACTCTTAACTCGTTCGGTCTTTTAATGATATATTTTACCTTTTCGTAGTTAAAACACTGTATTATTATGCCAACAGACAAGGTACAAAACTTCTCTATATTCTTTCGTTAATGTAAAAAAAATTGTAGACAGCTCTTACAGTAAGAAAAACATTTTTCGGGGCTCTTTGCAACTCATTTCTTACACTTACAAAACATAGTCATAGCATTATTTCTACATTAAAGTTATAGCGTAAACGAAAGGAAATTTGGACACAATTACAAACCATACATACAATTGGCACGATTGTCATAGTCATTAAAAGAAATAAAAATGCCTATATTATAAATTTTCTTCATGTGTACGAAATACCGAATACCAACTCCAAAACTATCCACTTCAATTGAAATTCTGTAAATATTCTTTCATGGTAAATTTTCCAGTTCTATTTGTTCGTCGAGTAAAATTGGTTCCACTATTGACTATGTGTCCATGAATAAAGTTTATTCAATTGTAATAGCTCTTTCGTCTTTCCATTAAAAAAGTTTTTCCGTAATTGCTCTTCTTTCGCCATTAAGTTTCCGCAAGTGGCAAAACTGGAGCTTTTAACTCACATCGGTTTTGCTATCAAAGCTTATATCTGTAATGACCTACTTTTCACAGGAAATTGTAGGAATGAAAGACCCACAAAACTCGTTTTGGCCAACTCTTAACTAGTCCTCCACGAGGTAATATTTGACATTGGCTTTGACATTTTTACCTTAGCTTCATAACAGCGCGGAGGTGGCGAGCTGCAAAACAAGCCTCTTGTCAGTCATATTTTCTAGCAAAACTGGAGCTTTTAACTCACATCGGTTTTGCTATCAAAGCTTATATCTGTAATGACCTACTTTTCACAGGAAATTGTAGGAATGGAAGACCCACAAAACTCGTTTTGGCCAACTTTTGTAACTAGTCCTCCACGAGGAAATATTTGACATTGGCTTTGACATTTTTACCTTAGCTTCATAACAGCGCGGAGGTGGCGAGCTGCAAAACAAGCCTCTTGTCAGTCATATTTTCTATTCTTTCTCCTCTCCTTTAACACTTTTACGGCGGCTTTTACCAGTTTCCTTTAAAAACTGGATAATAACAAAATCTGATTAAGAAATAAAATAATAAAGAATTAAATGAATAAAGAAAAATGGGTGTGAATTTTGCAGTCCCAATTTCAGGGAAATTGTTTCGGTTGAGCTAAAACTACGAAATTCAAATTTTACAGAATCATGGAGCTGCTTGCTCACCACTCTTCTTTTATTACGACTTCCGGAAAATGGTGTAAAATCTAGCTAGCTCCAGCTGTAACTATTTGAATCAACTAAGTGGAGGAGCTTACTCGAGATTCACCTAAATCCGTTTCCTTATGGCCGTTGTTGTAGACGTTGTCGTTCTTGTATGCATTGCTTTGCAGTGCATACAAGGGCAATACGTCCAAGAACGACAGCATCTACAACAAAGTCCTGCCAGGAAGTCTCTACTTCGCACATTCAAGTGACAGAACCAGCACGATCCTGCAAAGAAGCCTTCAATCTCAACTGGACATTTCAGAATAGGACGTGATATTTTCCACGAACTTTCAAGAGGGCAGGAGAAATGCTTCCATGACGTAACATACAAATATTACGCCACATAATGTCATTATTTTTGCTTGGCGATATTTTTATTTCTCAATTCTGACAAATGTCAGTTAAATCATTAAAATAACTAGTATTTTTAATGCAATCTGTTTTTAAAGACATTTTTAGCAATTTTTAGGATTGTTTTATTTGGTTCATCGAGTTAGTAAATAGAACTTCCCTAGCAACTCCCATTTTGTAGTTAAAATGGGCTGACCTATAATTTATCAATTTTATAATTTAAAAAAAATTGTTGACAATTAAAATTGCATTCCAGACGCAGACGTGTGGTCAAGAATTGGCTCTTTATCTGCCTATGTATCAAATCAAAATGGGTACATTTAAAAAATTAAACTTGCATAAAGAAGGACTGCTCTTTCACAATTTGCGATCAATTATAATCATTGCAATTTGCAATCCAACTTAGTTAAACGTACATCCTTATTAAAAAGTATTGAAAATCCGTAAACATATTAAAAAGTATGCAAGTAATGTAGGGTATACCGAATGCTGTTTTAAGTCAACTGAAACAAATTTGCGTAATTGTCCGTGACGATATGAGGCAACAAGTGCTTTTAATAGATCCAATTGCGATGAACTTGTACTAGGTCACAGCGTTTGCTGCTACCTAATCTGTCATACATACAATAAATCGACTACTCAGCTATTTGGGCATCTTATTATTAAGTTTCTGAATTTTAAAAAATAGTTATGACAGACAAAGTTTACCGATTTATATCAAGACAATACCTTCGGTTTACAAAGTCTTTAGTAATACGTTCTTATATTGCCACAGTTATTAATGGGTTAGCAGTGCTAAGACTGTCTTCATTTTACATAGTTTGGGATAATCAAGTCGGACGCTTCTACCTGAAAACTTCCGTATTCCAGAAAGTGGGAACTAGTCCAATTCGCCCCAATTTAGAAAAAATAAATTCAAAGATTATAAAATTAATTGAATATTTGCTAATATTTTCAGGTATGCTGCATAACGATTTACATTCTGTCAATATTTCCTACAATTACTTTCTTGCCATGGACATTTCAGTCATTGCAGGAACGGAAGTTAGATCAAATTTTCAGGATTCTGCTAAACATCATGCAGTCCCTAATTTTAGTTGCCATTACAATATTTACGACTTATTTCTTTACGCGAAAACAGAGTCCATGCTTAGAATTAATAAATAACGCAAATTTACCAACCGGCTCTCTGAAAAAGCGGGTAAATACTGTATACCTTCATTTTACATTCACGAAGTTTGTATAACAATTTTTGTGATAGTTATTTTAATTGATAGTCTTATTACGTAATTGTACTGTTAATATTATACAGGTGATTTTAGGATTGTTAGCACTATCTGTGGTCAGCTATTCATATACCGTGGTGAATNTGATAGTTATTTTAATTGATAGTCTTATTACGTAATTGTACTGTTAATATTATACAGGTGATTTTAGGATTGTTAGCACTATCTGTGGTCAGCTATTCCTATACCGTGGTGAATCTGAGAGCAATGGATTCAAATACAACCAGGTTTCAACAAGGCATTAACCTAGTTTTTACCTGGCTTCCCTTCCAAACAAATACTTATCGTCTGGATCTTTATTTATACCCAAATCTCCGTCTGTTTATCAATTTTGTGACCGGTATAGTAGATAAATTTGTTGTAGCAGCTTACATTAGCGACAATGTTCTCGTTGCTGCAGTTATTATGACCCTGAAAGAGTATCTGAGAAACTATCAAAGAGAATTGCAACAGCCAGGAGTTAACTATGACAAGGTTCAAGGTTCACTTTTCACTTCGCAAAGCTCTTTGATCTTGGTTACATTTGATAATTCTTTCTTCTTGCGTGTTTTATTTGAAAATTGTAATTTATTTTAAAAGGCTATTTCAATATACGAGAATTTGAAGGGGCTGGTCGTACAAATCAACGCAATTTTCACCCCTTACATGGTCCTCCTTTACGTTTCGACTGTATCCGGTTTAGCCCTCTTCTTGAATATGCTGTTGCAATTGAAGCTGAAAGAGGCTGCTCAAATAGTAGTGTACAATTCTTTAAACTTGTACCTTTGGGTAGAATGCTGCAACGTACATAAAAAGGTATCGGGCCTTTAATTTTTTCGATAATATGAAAATTAGTAGCAATTCATAATATTCCACTTTAATTAAAATTAGGTGCAGTATGTGACAAAAACTTGGGCGTACTCCAATTACAATTCTAAGAAGTTGGTTTCACTGGAAGACAAAATAGACTTGATTTCTATTTTGAATCGAATAAAGTTGGACGATCCTGCAGTGTCCTGTCAGTATCTAAGAAGTTGGTTTCACTGGAAGACAAAATAGACTTGATTTCTATTTTGAATCGAATAAAGTTGGACGATCCTGCAGTTTCCTGTCAGTTTTTTGCTATAACGTATAGCTCCCTTGGCTCGGTAAGAAAAAGCTAAAATTTTATTGACAATGATTTTTAAACTGATTTTTACACTAATTTGTTAATGTAATTTATGTAAAAATTTCCTTTTTCCTTCATAGATGATTGGAATAGTTGCGACATATTCAGTTATTTTATTCCAAATGACAAGTTCTTTACAATCACAACCGTGTGAGTGTTGAGATTTTGTGATGACTCCATTCTCTCAATCATATTATTTGTGTTATTCATATTATGTTTTTACGTTAGGAAACTGCTTAATAAAAATTGTACTATGCCTACCTATACGCATAACGCATAGTTTATAAGAAGAAAAATAATTCTGTTCAGCATAATATTAAATTAAAAGATCACTTTTGGACTCCCATTAAACTTGTTATTTTCAATTGCAGCTATAGTGATAAAATGTAACAAAACCTAGAGTAGGCTAGGCAGCGCTTTGGTAATGCGTTTCTGGCTAGAGCCCAAGTGCTTGTTTGGCTTTACAATACTCGCTTGATCGTAATAGGTAGTTGCTAGTGGCTGTACTTTGTTCTTGATATCTCCAAAAATGGCAAGAGACGAATGCAGGAAGTAAAGCTGGAGGAAATTTGGAATACCAGCAGCAACAGCAAGGAATAGGAGCAGATGATTTTTCCATTTCCAGTAAAATTTCCAAGTTTCGTGCCGTTATGCTCTGCTGTTGTTTCAGGAGTGTGTGTAAGCTGCTGTACGCGATAAGAAAGGATTGCTAATAAATTTAATTAGTATTAAAATAGCAGAATTAGTTGAAACTGAACTTTAACTACTACATTTTTTATATACTTTCGATTTACGTTTTATTATGACGGACTCTGATTAGATAGTTAAGCTTCTTGTTAAATCAGGTTTAAGTAAAAGCAACCACCATGTCGATGAGGGCTGTTGGTCGAGCTGAGTTGGCAGATAAATGTACCCGTGCATCCGTTACTAATTGACCATGTAAGTTTCATAGGTTTGCATTTTCTATATCTTTGTTTAATTTCAAAAATGCTTACAACCACTAATTTACTTGGTTTGTATTTGGATTTTTGTCTCTTTCCGTTTTTTCTAGGTTCTGGATAAAATTTTTCATTGCGTAGTCCGTGACTCCAGTTACCCCCAGTGCCAAGATAATAGGTTAGCTACTGGAAACCTGAGGAATTTTCGTTTGGTCTGCAGGGGATGGAAACTACGGGCCACTGCTGCACTTCGGGAAGTAGAGCTAATTATTTCATTTGGAGGTGGAACGTATAAAGATCTAAAGGCTCGTGATTTAGGTATGGAACAGTTTCTCGATACCATGCAAAATAGTTCTATGCTGCCGTATCGCCGCTTCACACTATTCCAAAATATCCTAACCCCATGGAACCAAATTCTACTGGAGAAGTTTTTTCTAGTAATGGGGTCAGATATGACACATTTGACATTCTCCATTGGAAAATGCAGTTCGTTGAACTTTGAACAGAGACACGTGAGCTGTCTTAATTTCAGACTGCCAAGTCTGAAAAAATTAATAATTGGATTTGACCGCTCGTATTGCGATGATGCGACTGAACAGAAAATGGGAATTTCACATTTTCTTCAGCAAGTGGCTAAATCGGCTCGGAATCTGACGGAATTCACATTTGGAAATACTCGGGGAACAGATAAATGTTTGCTGGATGTTCTCAGGAGACTTCCACACACCGTGAAAAATGTCTCGGTGCATGTCAAACAGTTAACTACTTTACACTTTGTTGCTATAGATGAGGCCAACTTGAAATTAGAAAAACTGGAGCTAACCACAGACGATGTTATTGCTAGCGACATTATTATATGCGAATTCTTTATGAAACAAAGCGAATCACTGTCTGAATTGATTCTAGCCAAAAAATCGTCACGAGTCATTTCCAACGAGTTTCCAAAACTGAAAGAGCTGCTGCAACTTACCTTAGAAGAGCGCTACCGTTCACGAATTTGCATTGCAGATATATTTCCAAAACTGAACGTTTTAGATATTAGCTTACTATATCCTGAAAATAGTGTCAAATACGTAGAACTACTTACAAGCTTTAAAGTAGTCACTTCCGTGGAAAAACTACTTCTGCCTTACTGGATTCATCAATCACAATCCATTGAAACTATTGCTAAGTACTTTCCAAACGTGAAGAGGCTACACATTCGCCCCAAGCATGATAAGGACTTTGATACACTTGCAAAAGTGTACACTTATTATGCTGGCATTGAAGAAATTTCAATATCCTTTGGTGATGGCTGCCACAATGTAGATGAGCAGCTAAGTGGCGCCATCCAGAAAAAATGTGGAAACTCCCATTCAAAATCGAAATTTTGGCACCATTGACCTCCCAGCGGCGCAAGAAAGGCCATCTATTCTAAGCTTGACAAGTAAGACTTTTAAAGCTAAATTAATGAAAATGTTTTCAAAGAAATTCTGGAAATTAAGATTGGCAATTTAAGAACTGTGTTAAATTGTTTGCAGAGTTACGAAAATTGGAAATGGTTAATTTGAGTCACAATACTTGCCTTATGCTGACGGATTTTTCAGTTAATATACTTTTGCAAATGTCCAGTTTGCAGGAACTGAAGGTTTCTGGATTTAGATTAATGGTATTTCACTCGGAATAAGAAACATAGGTACTTAAATTGAAAAACAGATTTTTGCTCTGTTTATGATTTTCATTATGGTTTCTTTGGTCATTGGTAGATGAGCGACTTTTATCAAAAACAACTACGAAGCAAATTAAAGGAATTGACGGTAGAAAATCCTTATGCGAATGCAGTGATTAGTGCCTGGAGTGAGGAAGAAGAACAATGGGAATCCTGTGATGATGAGTCTGATTCAAGTGTTGACTGACAATATACTTCCGTATATTGGTATGAATGTTTCGGGAGATTCTCATAATCAGCATTATTGTCAATAAAGCACAGCCAACCACGATATTTTATACATTAGATAAAAAGGTTTTTCCAAAAACTTTCTCCATCAATGTACCATGTTTGGTACAATTTTCTTCAAGAATTCAGCCTGAATAAGATGAAGGCTCTTGATGATGTTCACAGCCAGTAAGAAATTTTGATGAGAACACCAAACGTAAACGGTTCGAGATAGGATTCATTATTCATTCTCCCAGTTTGCAGTCTCACTTCTCCCCGGTACGACTTCTTCATCAACAAGGCAAGTGCTCGTACCAATCCAATTTCTCAACCTCAGTATCTGTTCTGAAGGTGCACGCTATACCTGCCAATTTTGAGGACAGAATGTCTACTTGCGAGAAGTTTTCCTTTTCAGCCGTGCTAATTAAATCATTCAATTATGAAGGCGACGCGACGCGACGCGATAAAACAAAAGACGAACTGCCCAAGCACGCAGTCCTCAACTCACTGAGGAGGAGACGAAGCGAAGAGATGAGAGAAGAGACCATCTTTGATCTCTCACTCGAGACTCGAGTACTGTGGTAAATCCTGTGATTTTAATTTTTACTGATGATTGTTTCTTGTGAGTTATTTTCAAATTAAACCTTCGTGTTACTGTATTAATTACTGTCGTATTGTATAATTGTTGTGCTCACTTTCGTTGTAATTCTTCAAATAAAAAAATGAGTGATTTTGTGTTAAATACGGACTCAGACTTGCATACTTCCAGGACGGATTCCTTATGGGCAGATGTAGGAAGGTTAAAGCAGGAAAATTTGGACCTTCATCAGATGCTCGCCGATCAAAAATCGTTACTTGAAAATGGCATACAAGATAACAATTTGGTTATTGAGGAAGTTCTAAATGAGGAAATAGAGTCCTTGAAGAGAAAACAGAGCGAACTGGAAAAGGAAACGAAGAGACTCAAAACTACCCTACTTTCATATAAAACAGACCGGAAGTAGCAACAATGAAGACCAACCAGAAGAGTTTGATAACCGCACAGCGCTCAGTGAGAGAAATTCTATCCAGATTGCTTTAACACAACTGAATTCTCGTGTTTCGGAAATTGAAGTTGCAGTTGGTAACCTCACGACGGAATTGAAGCCGGATGAAAATAACGGCCCAGTTGGTCGCATCAACTATCCTGGTAGCATTCTAAGTCAACTATTTACAGAAATTGACAAATTTCTGTCACCAAACCAGGATAATTTGGCTACCAATTTTCAAAATTTTGAGCAAATAAAGAATGAGATCTTCGAGACGACAGAGGACCAACCTTCATCCTCTTTCACTGTACCTGAGCCTGCTGTTACTGCCATTAAGCCTGATTACGAAAATATAAATGGTATGGACTACTAATGGTTTGCAAACTACAGATATTTATTTTATTGTTATATTATTGAACAAAACATTAATTAATTAATATCGGCAAAATACTGAAATTATATTTTTTCCCATTGCCAAACAGTCGCCGGTGATGCAGAAGCCCCCGTTTTGGAGCCAATGGAAGAAGCATCCATATGCATGTCTGATGAGAATTCCGAAGAAAGTTCCATGCAGATAAGGTATTGCAAAAAACAGTTGTACTATATAACCCTCTATACTACATTATAATTGACGATTGTAATTATAATTGATTCGGGTCAAGTTCCTTCGTACGGCAATAATTTCCATAGTAATTGTTAGTTACTATACTAAATTTTTGTTGCATGTTTAAATCAGGGAGAATGGCGAAGACTCTCAACTTGAAGATCCGTTAGTGACACCTGTTACTATTGAAGTCCACGGGGTAACTACTTCAGTCAAGCTGTCCCTGTCACCAACAACTTTACTGTACCCTTGTACTCCAAATCGCTCTGAAGAAGATTTAATAACGGACAATGTGTGTAGCCAGTCAACTTGCGAGGTCGATGAATCCCTGAACTTTGAAACTGAAGAGGATCAAGAAAGTGAAGTTGGAAGTTCGTCACAGTCAAGCGAAACGTAAGTCATATAAACGGATTCCAATTAGGATACCTTTGACTAATTGTGTTCATGTACATATGATCAAGGTATAAAGTCATAATGTGTAATTTTAATTGTTTTATTAAATATAGCAGCTGCTCTGTAGTTTCCATCCTCGAAGAAGAAGTTGAAAGGCGTCAAAAGTGTATGTAAGTTATTTGTTAATTAATTTTAAAGTTGATATTTAAAGAATATTTAAAGGTAAATTTATGAGAACTCGTTTCGCCACAATTTTAAGGCAAGTACTAATTGTACGTGTCACATATTAAATTAAATTTTAGAACGGACTATTTTTCAAATGGCAAGTGGACGATTAAACTTGGTTATTTTCCTGACTTAAAACGAACTTTGATCAAACATCTACGGCCACTGCAGCTCCCTGTTAATTACAAGCCTCCTAATGAAACAAAAATTGAGAACGTGCTAACAGAAGTACTGAATCTACTTAATTCTGCTATCGACAACGATGAAAACGTGTGCAAAAGTATTACCAAAAGTGGAACGTTTCTTCATTTCCTCATGCCATATAAAAAAGCTTCCATTATTACCCCACTCCAATTTCATTTTCTGGTGAAGGCGCTAGTGCACAAGAAATGTTTTCAAATATTTAATGAAAAAGGCTATTACGGGGAGTCTATTTTGCACAGGGCAGTACGAAAAATGATGGTGCTGAAGGACACACTGCAACTTCTACATTCCATCGGCGTCAATTTTAACGCAACTACATCCTATGGAAATCCAGTATTATTTGAATCCCTTCAACTAGACACACGCAAATCATTTATTGTTACTTTGATTGGGTTTGGGGCAGACTGGTTAGCCTGTAATGACAAGGAAGGAACTAATGTCATTCATCAAGCTGCAGGCTCTTGCGGTAATCATGAAGTCCTGAAATACTTACTTAGCTTGGAAGGTGTTTCCGTGAATGCCGTCAACAGGGCTGGAGACACACCACTCCATTTGTGTGTACGAGCGATTCATCACAGCAAAATAAAAGCTAAAGTGCGGGTTTTGTTGAAAAGTGGTGCAGACATTAAAATAAAAGACAAAAATGGACTAACTCCATTGGAGTGCTTACGCCGTGTACTAAAGCAGAATAAGAAGACTGATCCGGAGTTGGAAAAACTGTTAGGAGCGAGGAACAAGAAGTAAAAATTGGTAGAAAGTAGAAAATTAAAAAAAGTCTAGCAGAATAAATCAAAACCAAATTGGGACATGCGTTTCAATGATGCTGGTTTTATAGTGCTTAGTATGTACCTTGAAAATTTTAATAATTATATTAATTATCTTCAGAATATAATTTTATATTAGGTAAAACATTGTGTTATGTATTCCAAAGTGCAAATAAAAGATTAATTATTAAATACTTATTTTTGCTCAAAAGCTATTAATTTTGTTTTCAAATTATTTATCTGTTCCGGATTAATTATCAATTTAATTGAGGAGCAGTAATCTGATGGTCAAAACTGCAGTAAAATTCAGACACTTCATAGGTGTGAGTTTGTCCACGTAGTTCATCGAACCAAATTTTATTCTAATCACGGAACTAGATTTAAAAAACTTCATCCTCCACTTAATTTCCGAAGATTTATTTGTAAGCTGAAGAAGAAGGTCGTGTTTTTAATAGATCTCAGTGCCCTCGCAGATTGTGTATTTACATCCGCCAATCCTCCAAAAACCACCATCATGTAGAGAAGCGGTCTAAATAAATTAATCAAACTGGTGATGACAGATGTTCCATGATTGGAAATTACCAACTCCACAATTTGTCCTGCCGTCATTATTATTACAACTGCAACCGATACACCCAAATAAATTTGGACGATTATATTTACATTCCGAGCTAGAAGCTGAATTTGTCTGTACATCACAGCCACTTTATACATTGATCTTTTCTGAAGTACGTAAATCCGACAATACCTGAAAGAGGGACATTTATTCAGAGTACACGATAAGGAAATAGCTGCTAAGTATTTGTAACTATATTTCGCTTACATTTTCAAACATTTTGCTAACGACACAGTACCAAGAGCTATGACATTGCCCCCAATGACTGATAGTAAGGCAGCTAGGCAGATCGACAGCCACAGGTTTCGAAAGATGACAATCGCTTTTAATGAGAAGGCGACTAAGGTCAGAAGCCAATGCGTAGAGTAAGCTTGCATGGAACCTATTATGCACTCTGGAAGGAGCCAATAGCCCAAAACATGTGGCTTACAAGGAGATCGCCAAGCACCGGAAACCGCCATCAAAGCAAGCAAAGGTTTTGTGTAGAATGCATACTGGGCAAAGAATCCATTCAATGTTTCCAGGATCCCAATTGTGTGGAACTCTGCCAAATCTATTTCATAGTTTCTTAGTATTCCAAAGTAAAAAGGACCAAGAGTATTACCTATTTAGATTTTACCTGCGTCCCGCTGCATTGATATGAGATGAATCAGTCCATTAATAAAAGTTATCATTTCTGGAACATGATCTCGAACCAGCATAGCACTAATTGGTCCTAGCGTAAAGTAGGCTGCACCGGCCAGTAATTTTGGTCTTAGCGTCTTTCGTCCAGTAGGAGATAGGCCTGAGCCGGTTGCGGCCCAGATCATTTGTAGTGCAAGGAGTCCACATAGAACGCCAATTGCGTAGTGTTTCCGAAGAACTCGTTTTAAATATGCAGGGTCCTTTATTGGAGTCAATTTACGTTTTTTTGGGTTCCATTTGAAACCTACTAACCCTGTTACTTCTGCAAGTCTGCATGCTCTTGTAAATAACTTCCAATTTCGTTCTATGAGCATTGCTGAAGTATTCGTTTGCAGCGATGTTGCACAAAATTTACAGAAATTTTCACGTCTGCAAAAACGTAAACGACTGAATAGCGTAGTCCACGTCTGACTACCCATTTTAAACTATGGAAAACTTTTGTATGATTATGGAAGCTGCTCTTAAAGTTAATAATTAACTGCTCATACTAAACGTGCGTTGACGTCAGATTTGCCAATTGTAAGTCAATTATAAAGTATAGTTAATCTAAAAAAAATCGACATCGATTTTAGTTGAAAGTGCCTTTCTAGTTGTCATAAACTATTCAAAATGCACTCAACTATCCTAAATATTTAAAATATTTTTTTTAAATATCCAGGTGAGTTTTTTTGTATAATTTGCCCTTTCTTAAGACTAAAAAACTTTCTTTGACATTTTGCTCAACTGTTAGACTTGACTTATGAGTGGCTTATAAAAACAGGCTAATACCTAGTTAAGTTTTCGCGGTTAATTGTTGTAATGATTTCATGTATAAGTGACAGAAAATAACGATGGATGGACAGTCGGAAACTGCTGAATACGAATTGCAAAAATAAGTGTGGCCATGATGTATTTGAGATAAGACATACCACTGGTATTGATAGAGATTTATTTACGTAGACAGTTTCAAACATTTCACTTTTAATCTTTTAAAACATTGCTGAATCTTGAATATCACCTATCGTATCAGGTATCACAAAAAACTTAAGAACATAAAAGTCCATGCAAATTGCATTTTTGAGTAGTCGAGTTTATTTGAGGTTAACAATTAACTACGCTCGGCACATCCTTTTCGAAATTTGTGTGCTCTTCAATTTTTTGTCTGCACGCTGGCAATTCCATCGCGGCTTTTCATTTGTAATTTGCTTTATATTTGACTGGCTTTCTTAGTATGTTTCCGCAATTCTCATAGTCAGCTTAGTTGTTTGAAACGACTGGAGAAGTCATTTAGGTATATCCCTATATTAATTTAAAATGTGACGTGATAAAAATGTTTTGATTACCATTAAACGCTTAACGCTCCCTGCGCCTAGCATAGGTGTTTATGCCAAAAATTTATTACAAATGAACTAGAGAATTGGAATACTTTCTAATATTCGAGCAGCTCCAAGCTGGTGTGTAGCTTTTAGTGACTTCAGGAGGCCGCGATATCCGTTATCTTTCCATTCTATTACTGTATACAGTTGCTGTGCCTTTTCACTTGGTGCAAGCTTTCTTTCCTTTACACACAAAAAGATTTTTATGTATTTTTATGGTTATGAAAAACAATTAGTTATTATAAATAAAATAGTTTTGAAATAGCTTACAATTGAGTCAATATCATCTTCTGTTAGAATACCATTTTGCATGAGGTGCGCTAAAAATCTTGTATTGCACATAGTGAAAGCAGTTAGCTCAGGTAAATTAACGCGTATATACTTCTTCTCACTTTCTTCCATTATTTAATGATACTAGGTATATTTATATTTAGCTTATACACCACAAAATGCCTCGTCTCAAATTGTTAACTTTACTAAGATAATAGGTTGGGTATTATAAATAATTTAATTAGAACTTCCTATCAATTTATTACGCTATTTTAGCCACTATTTTAATGCACTTGTAGATGCTCAGGTCTCCACTTAAAAAGTGAGAGCAATTCAGCAATATATGTAGTATTTGCACATTCGAAGGCAAAAGATAAGAATGAAGGGCTGAATCGCACTGATAAGTAATACTAAACGTTATTGACGTGATGATTCATTAATGAGGTTTTAAAAGAACAGTAAAATGTTATTACCTTTATGTACTGAAACTTATTGAGAACTTGACGTCAGTAAGATTTCGCAGTATTTCAATTCCTTGAATTCGTAAACAGTTTTGTACTAATAAAACGGGTTCGTCTAAGCTCATTTTTGTTTTTACAGAGCTGTTTTATTATTTCCACTAACAAAAAGTTTAATCTACCTACCTTTATTTATCACTATGGATGATATCATTTTTTATTTATTTATTCAACATCATGAATGTAACAATCATAGAGTGAAAAATATGATAAGATTGTCACTGTGGAAATTACCCATCCCACTTCAGGTATTCTACGATAAATGCAGTTACACATGCTTTCGCTGGTACTAGATATGAGGTAAATACAATCCATTTTATTTATACAAGGAATAACGATTTCCGCGATCGTTTTTATTGTTTATTTTCTATTTAGGTATCACAAACTTAGAAACGGCACGGTCATAATGATTTATCGTTATTAATAAGCTAAAGCCAAATGACTTGTAGATAGCAATATAAACAATTCTTGCTAATCGATTTATTATTTGTGTATACTCCATCCCTGGAAATTGAACTACTAATTTTTACTACATTATACGTAGGATACTTTTATGGTAGCAAAATATAGTGATTTACCTATATTTTTTATATATTCTTCAAGTACTACAAGCTAAAAAATAGATCATCATTATAATTATTGTCTTGTTTAATTTCTGTAAGCCGCTCAGGTTTTATTTGAGCACGATGATTGCTATGAGCTATGGGAAGATGATGTCGAAGTTGCTCTGACTGGTTAAATCTTTCATGACAAATGTGGCATTCAAAGGAGCTGGCCCTTTGCTGTGATGCAAAAGATTTATAAATATAAACAATTCTTGCTAATCGATTTATTATTTGTGTATACTCCATCCCTGGAAATTGAACTACTAATTTTTACTACATTATACGTAGCATACTTTTATGGTAGCAAAATATAGCGATTTACCTATATTACTGCTACATTTAAAAATTTACTAGCTGATTTTTCAAATGCTACAAACTTAGAAATAGATCATTATCATCACTATAATTATTGTCTTGTTTAATTTCTGTAAGCCGCTCAGGTTTTATTTCAGTACGATGATTGCTATGAGCTATGGGAAGATGATGTCGAAGTTGCTCTGACTGGTTAAATCTTTCATGACAAATGTGGCATTCAAAGGAGCTGGCCCTTTGCTGTGGTGCAAAAGATTTATTCGGAATTTTCGAACTGGAAATCTGTCCTCTAACCATGGATGGGAGTGAATTGTGGAAGAACCGAATATGGTTTCGTAGGGAAATGGTGCTAAGACATTTCATGTGGCACACATGACATGTCGTTGTAGATTCATTAATTTTCTCCCGGATGATATTGCTATGTTCAACTGAGCTGGAACGTGACTGGACATCAGCAACAGGTTCTCTGTGTTTTTCTGGTGGCGGTGTACGAGTAAACTTTTTCGCGCATTGCTTCCTGTGATTTTTTAACTGATTTTTGTTGAGAAAGACAAGGTCACAGCTTTTGCACTTGTGAGTGATTCCCATATTATTATGCACAGTTGGCGTATGTCTGTGAAGGTCATCTTCTGTTCCATACGGTGGTAAGAGAGGATCTAAAATGTACGGGACAGAAATAGTTGTATTAACTAATTCGTTTCATTCCTCCGTTATAATTATTTTATTAGGATATTATCAGATGCTGTTTTGCTTAACTCACCGGAAGTTGACATTGACTCGTGGTGGTCAGAACTGGAAATTGTCGTTGTCTCCAGTTTGGGTTGAAATGTTTGACATTCCTGTTCCAATTCAATCGGACCCTTCTCCGAATAAGGCGTTGGCAATTCAACTACTGAGCAGCGAAGTTTGTGCCTCAAGAGGCGATTCCGGTCTATGAAGTCACATTGGCACTTGTCACACTTGAGGTTGAGGTCCATATGCCTCTGTTTAGTATGGTTATACAAAGCTGAAGCCAATAAGAACTCCTTCGAACAAATCTTACATTTGTGTTGCTTTTTCTCATGAACCCCTATCAAATGTCTATTTAAACTTCCTTTGTTGATAAAGTTTCTGGGGCATAGGTCACATTGAAATATTCCATCTGCCTTTGGTGGATTGGAGGCCAATCTATACGGACAATTCCATTTTTTATGAGAGCTCATGTTAACGACGATGTACTACATTTTTACCGCAATGCTCACACAAAATCGACATTTTCCTGCTAGTTAATGACTTTTTTCCAGTAACCTTTGGGCGTATACTGTGATTTACCAAGCGGCTAGAAATGTCCTTTATACGATTAATATTGTGCCACCTGCAAGCTTGGGTTGGACTACATATACGGCATAGAAGTCGTTTAAAAGTCATTTTATAATTCAAACTTGACGTCCCTGTTGGGTTGACCGCTTCCATCTCCCTCGTTTCCTCCAGTAAAGCTGTCTCCATTTCGACCAACCGCGAAGACTTGTTGTTGACTACTTTGTCACTACTTCTATTAACGCATGATGCTATAGGATCTGTTTCGAGCTCCTTCACTCCACAATTTGATGCAGTTGGAAAAATGCAAGCTTCCTCATCCTCATCCATTGCAGAACTTTCCGTTTAGATATAAGTGAAGCAACTACTGCAAAATTGACCCGTCCGCGTCCCGTGGTCACAAACTTTGCTATTTTGATGTATACGATCCTAGAATATTATAATAGTATTTTTACAAATAATTACAAAACGAAGAATCCGTATCCATATTCAAAGCTCCAAAGTGAGCAGTACTTAAGGCTATATCCATCCCTTCTTATATATCACATATCGTAAATCGTAATTAAGAAAGACATTATTGCTGTGACTACACTTGCGTCTCACTTTGTGCACAGAATTTACCTTAAATGAATATATCCGCTTGCAAACTTACCTCGTTAATGAGCAGTGTTTTCTGTCGTCGTCGTTATCAAACCTGTTGCAAGTATCAACTTTTTGTTCATATTGTTGATATTGACACGTGCGCGAATTTGTGAGACCGTTATTAAAACAACTTAAAGTGCGCGGTTGCGGTGATTAGCTAGTCAATATTCAAAACAGATTCCTAAATTCTTTTAAATTTAAGTGGGTACGGTAGATATTTACTGAAAAAATTTGAAAATATTTTATATTTTGTTTCTTTCCTTTGGCCACTGACTGCAAATAAATGAAATCTCATAAAAAGGTGTACTTTCGTAAATGAGCAAAACCAGCTGCCAAGAAGAAATCCATTGCTCTTGTTGCATCTACTATTATATGGATGAGTAAAATACCTAGGTACCGAATTTTTGGCTCTAGCCTATCGCATCGTACAAAGGTTTACTTTGTTGCATTATGAAGTAGATGCCATATGTTCATACATATGACAAGATTTTGTAATTAAAATGAGACAAAGTTCTGCAATTGATAAACTGGAACTTACTTTTCACAAAATCGCAATTTTTAATCACAATACCATAATAACAATATTATATACGCTTACATTAGATATTTACTATCTAATATTTTTAACATCGTAAATTCTATTGGGGTTATTGGAGGTTCTTTGAGATTTTTAAGGAAAAAATTCTACAGCAACGTTTGAGTGTCTGTATTATTAGCAGTCATCAAAAATACAAATTTTGCGAAAACAAATTATAATTCAGGAAGTTAGTTTTGTAATGTAATAATTCATTTGTTGAATTTTGCTGTAAGTTGTAATAATATTTAGTTAATTCATCCATGTTCAAATTATTCCCACAATAACAAATTTTCGATTTATACACAAAAATGTCATTTTGCTTATCTATTTAAGCAAGTACAGTTTTATTTGTTGCAAGTACTAAATTAAGGAAATGTTTTCGTGAGCAAGTACCTGACGGACTGCCAAGGTATGTAGAACTATAGACTATAGTACCTGACGGACTGCCAATAACGGCTTACCCTCTACTCTCTAAATGTTTCCAGCATCAGTGCATCAATAGTTTTACCTTTTATCCAGTACATGTATGTAATGTCGGAGCCTCTCTTAAGCGGAAAGAAAGGACCACACCAGTGTACCAATATTGGGCGCAGACTATCCATTATTTTTAGCAGGAGTTTCCGGTCTTTGGGAGACATTTGTCTTTTACTCTTATTTATTGCAGCCCTAAATTTTACCAATAGCTCTTCATTTCTTGTGTATGTATGGATACCAAGTGGGAGAAGAACACACACCGTCACTGCAGTACCAACTGCGATCACTAGTGGAAACCAGTAGATATGAAAGGGCAGCTTACTGTACCAACTGAGAGTTATCACATTCGTGGTGACAGACATTCCCATCCCGACTGCCATTAGGAGACCTGTGAGGTCAAATATAGAAGATTTTCCTCTGTCATACGCGATTTGGAGACTCTGGTAGCATCTCAGCAATAGCATTGGATTCAACTGTTTTTCTACGGACATTTGCTCCAGTGCAGAGAGGCAGTGGTAGCTTAATTCGAGCCACAGTGTAGGAGCAGTGACAAACAGTATTAGGCATCGGCCACCCTCAATCAAGCAAATAAAAAGAACTGCCATTCTAAGTAGATATACTAATGTGGTGGAAAGGAAAGGGAAGTATTTTGGAAATGAATACACAAAGGGGTCTAAATTTGTATAGAGCAGTGCTGGGACAAGACACGATGTGGCAAGCATTATCGCAACAACAGCAAATAACAAAAATCCTGTAAGAAGTTTTTGTTGAAGCTTTTCCTTTGCGGTATATTTTGGTGTTCTTAGACTGTCTAAAATTTTTCAACAAAGTAAAAAACTAAATTGTATCTATTCATATTTCATACACATAGTGGCTTTGAAGATTTTTGGATTAATTTACAATAAAGTTACCCATTTCCGTCAGCAGCTCAAGTAGAGAGTTGAGCCCAGTCACAAATTCGCCGCTACTTCTAATCAGGATGATAGATGATCCACACACCAAAACAATAAATAGAAGAAATACGAATGATATCACAAGAAGTGTGGTCTTAACCTCGGAGAAATTGAGAATAATATCTACACAGGAGACGAGGTCGACAAGTCCTAAGAAAAAGAAGACATTGGAATACCAGGGCCAATATCTGGGACTCCATTTGCCACCCCCACCAAGAACAAACGAATTAGAACTGGAGTCCCAATTAAACACGACTGGGACTACTTTGTTTATATGCGAATACATTTTTTCAAAGAGCTTCAGCCCCTCTACAGTGCACAATTGCAATTCATTTTTTGCAGAGAAATCTGTAAACCTTCGGAGATATTTCTTAAGCAGAAGCTTAGGAAGACTCGGAAAATTTCTGAATGCCATTTCAGCGTATTTTTTAATAACTGGTGACTGATGTTCAAAGTATGGAGTTTAAAGGAGGAGTGTGATTTCCAAGGAACCTAGAGGTCAAGTAATGTATAAAAAACTAGCGTATACATAAACTCCTTAATCCGACGGAAATATCGGCGTCTGTATTTACTCATTAAGGTACTTCCCAGTCCACTTATTTTCTATCGACGTATAAAATAAATATTTTTTCTTTCAACAAATTGTCGTCATTTTAAAACTTATTTGTTTCAGAAAGCAAATCTCCCTCTTGTTCTTATTTATCCAGCAAGGTACTTAAACTATAAAATAGTAAATAGAGGAAATATCAATTTAATTTATTGTAATATTGATTAACTAAAGGCTCATATACCTGGCTTTTATTTTAAAATCCCGCCTGTGGTCTCATGATAGTTTTGTGACGATCCCAGACGGACTAAGGAGAAATTTAAAAATTCTTTAAAATGAATTAAAGTTTCAGGTACTTTCTGATACTTTCCTGCCCTGATATCTCAATTTTTAAGTAAAGCCATTAGGAATTATTACAGAAGAATATCATAATCTCATAAAACAAGCCAAAATATGATGCAACGTTGACTCGTTGAGTGAACATGAATACTTTTAGGGCTAAATATGTGGATACATATACGTTGGTATATGTACCGTTAACTGAAGTACTTTTATTACGTCTATCAGCAAGCCAGAGAAATATGTTCACATTGGAATATTGCCAAAAAAATTTATCTTCCAAAGCTCGCTCGTTCACTTTTGTGCAAAGTGCCCCGTCTGCTTTCAAAAGAGCCTCTGTACCCGTTTTACTTGATTTTATCCATTTAATTTTTTAGCATATAAATTAGTCCAATTTACTTTACACAATTAATCTGCTTTATACTTTATACATCAACCAGCAACAGTTTTAATGTAACAGCCGTGAATGAGTTGTTAGTTTCCAATCCGTTTTCTATCCAAAATGTACTGAGAAGCTGTCTCAGCAAATTTAACTGTCACGTAAACCTCTCTCGCTTAATAGTGGATGAAAGTTGTACATCACAAAAAATTAATTTATTTCTAAAGTGAAGAAGCGGAACAGTTGCTGAGACAACTCTTTGACTGCTCGTCAAAGCACGTTCCTTTCGCTTTGTCACAAGTGAAGCAACTTGCAGTGGTGTTGGAGTGGCACTGAATATACACCGTCCTGTCTCCCGGAATTCCATACTTTCCTTCTTGAAATTTCGAACATGGAAAGATTACATCATTTGTTGAGGTTGCCCCATATCCCAAGCACCTATATCCCTGATAATTCAAATCCGTCCCTGGAAGCTCTGCTGGATCCTCCTTCCCACATTTTAGCCCTTCATTTTGCGGAATGCATCTTTGAAGCTTTTTGCTGAAGCAAGTCATAGCATTCCTATCACAGGCGAAGCAAAACGACTCAAACTTGTCGTTTTTCATCACGCACTGAAAGTAGACTGAGGTTGTTATAGGATGAGGGAAGACGCCACTCTCCGAGCAGGGAAATGCGTAATCTCTGAATGCAGTACAGTTATGAGTGTACCTTCCCAGAATGACATCGCAATCGTCCGAGCACTCTCCTGTTGCAGCGCTATAGCACTTCCGTTCCGATTTTGAGCATCGTCCACACTTTCCAGTTATTTTCTCTCCGTCTTGCACGCAGTCAAAGTAGACTGACTTATCCCCATGCACAGGATGCCTTCCTAGTCCAAGGACACTACACGGAATAGAGTTGTCACTATACCCATTGCAGTCCCAACTCAGTTTATTATCAATTCCAGGTCGTTCCTCTCCTATCGACGGCTCACAGCTATCCTCATTTCCCTCCGTTGCAATTACACAAGCCTGCTCCTTTTCGCTGAAGCACGACTTCAATAAACTATTACATGAGTAGCACAAGTCCTCCCAATGTCCTTCATTTATTCGACACTGAAAGTAAACTGAGGACTCCTCCCCATCCTCGAAGTACCCTTCACTGATGCACTGATAGTGACCTTGTCCGTAAGCCTCACAGTTATATCTCCTATCTCCAGTGAGACTTCCCCCGCAGTTTGGAACGCATGCCTGCTTCTCCTCATCGAAACAGCTCCAGTTCTCCTTCGGACAGCTTTTGCAGATCCCGACGATTTCATCCCCTGTCTTTTGACACTTCCAGTATACACTCATATCTCCAGGCTTCACATAACTTCTATCTAGGTTATCCAGAAAATAATACACGTCACATGGAAAAGAGTCCGCCGGATATTTTTCACAGTCGTACGTCATCGACTCCACCACACTTCCCTTATATGGCCTTCTTCTTACATCAACACTATCCAGATTTCTAGCTAAACCAAGGCTCCTCCCACTAATACTGTTACATTTCCTCTCTGTGGTTATCAAACACGCCTTCCTGCCCATGTCATAGCAGGACACAGGTCTCACTGAGCATGAGTAGCAATAAAGCATCCAGCGCCCACTCATTTTCACACACTGGTAGTACTTTGAAGGATCCTGGGTCACTACAAAAAAGCCAGCCGTTGTACATACCACATCGTCACCCGCTTTTTTACAGGCCTTTCGGCTTATCGCGCCTGCACCGCAGTCCTTCTTGCACTTTCCTACATCCTCGACGAAGCACTCTTTGTCCTTCGAGGAGCAGCTCATACACTTTCCCTCCCATCCATTTGACGTCCTCGTGCAGACAAAGTAAACACTCAAATCTCCATGGAAACCGAAAGTTCCTTCACCATACTGCTCACAGGGAAAATCGCTGTATCCATTACAAGTGTACAGCATTTCCGGTTTTTCGCCTGCCACATCCTTGTCCGGATCTGTGTCTTTACATGATGAACTGCTGGTAAGTTTGCAGCCTTGGTAGGCGTTGTTGAAGCACGACTTACGGACACTGTTGCAGCTGAAGCACCGCGCCTCCAGAACTCCACCTACGCTCACACACTGGAAGAACAGTGAGCTGTCGAAGGACTGTGCAAAGTACCCTTCCTCCACACACTCAAATGGGATATCGTTGCTGGAACAGCTGTAAGGCATGTACGGCTTTGGATTACAGAAACGGCACCTTTTCTCCGTGGGATTGAAGCAAGTCTCCTTTACTTTGTCGCAGGACATACATTTTCCTGTTAGCGTTCGACCATCTTTTGAGCAGGAAATGTAAGATGTTCGGTCCCCAGGGAAGGGAAATAGTCCCGGTCCAAGGTCAGAGCAGGATGGATATGAAACTGCTTCAGTGTAGCTGGAACAGCTGTAACCCGGCTGAGGATTTCCAGTAGTGATGGTGCTGGAGCACTTACCATCGCTTGGAATGAGACAGGCTTGATCTGTTTCCGAGAAGCAGCTGCCCATGTTGCAGCTATAGCATAGTGCCTGGAATTTACCGCTTTTCTTCACACATTGGAAGTACACGGAGGTGTCAATGGGGTTGGCGAATACCCCTTCCTCCCTGCACGGAAAAGAATCTTTCGAGTAAAATCTGCAGTCGGAAGGTTCGTACGGACCTGGGGGAGATGGCGGTAATGGACTCGGACAATTTTTTGGGGTGCACATTTGACTTTTCTCTGAGAAACAAGTGGAGACCGGGCACCGGTAACAGACGGCTTTCCAGGCACTACCGATATGAGTGCACTGAAGATATATTTGAGGATCGCCATAATGTGGGAGTAGCTTTTTAACGTTGGCGTCGCATGGAATTTTTGACAAATCGTAGCCTTCACAACTTCCCGATGTCAAATTTTTACCAACAGATGTGGTACCCGTATCATTGCAGTTGTCCACGCAAATGTGCATCTCTTGGTGAAAGCAAGTCTTTGAAAATTTATTGCAAGTGTAGCAAACTGAGTTCCAGCGACCACTCTGATAAGTGCACTTGAAGAAGACACTGCTGTCAAGTGGATGGACGAATGTGCCCTCCATGGAGCAAGGATAAGAGGTGGAGTTAAATCCTGAACAGTCATATGGCGGCTCCGGAGGATTTATATCAATGCAATTTGGAACACACCGTTTTCTAGGCTCACTGTAGCACTCCTTTGTTGCAGCTTTGCATGCTTTGCAGTCTACTCTCATGGAACCATTATTCTGATTGACGCATACAAAATAAACAGACTTATCCCCAGGATTCGCGTAGGTCCCAGGCCCATGCTTCAGACAATAGTTCAGCAGGTTATCATAGCCATTGCATGTATGCGTTAGTGGTGCCATGGATGGGTCACCAGGACCTGTGGAGTTGGTAGAGTTCGCATTTCCACAGTTGATTGAGCCCCTATTGGACGACAGGCATGCCTGCGCAGCTTCACTGAAGCAGGTATGAAGCTGGCTGTTACAAGATAAGCAAGCGACCTCCCAATCATTCCTCTTCCTGATGCATTGAAAGTACACTGAGCTTTCTCTCGGATGGGCAAAGAAGCCTTCTTTTGTACAAGGGTAAGATTTGTCACTGTAAAATGCGCAGTTGTACGGAATTGGTGTCCCGCAGTTTTCCTCACATCTCTGCTCAGTCTCGCTGAAGCAACTTTCAGTTTCCTTTGGACAAGTTTTACATTCCGCCTCAACTATGATTGTAATTAAATAAATAATTTAGTTTTAAAAAATAAAATCCAATTGTACTTGACTTATCGCTAAATTACGTGGTAAAACTAACTTTCTCCTCCTCCCTTATCAGTGCAAATTACATACACTGACTTATCTCCAGGCAGCACAAACTTTCCAGAGCCTAACTGCTTGCAAGATACTGACAGGTCTTCGTAACCACTGCATGAATGTGTTCGAGACTTGTTAACCTCCCCTCCTTTGTCAGTGGGTCCAGGCTTGCCACAGATTCCTTTATTAATCTCATTCATTATAACGCAACCTTTCTTTTTCTCACTGTAACACGTTTTGTTTTCTTTGCTGCAATGAAAGCACACCGATACCCAACCGCTGCCTCTTCGTACACACCGGAAGTAAATTGATGAATCTTTCGGATTCACAAATACTCCTTCTTTAGTGCAAGCAAATGATTTTCCATTATATGTAGTACAGTTATACGGTTGAGGATCTGGACCTTTTCCACAATTTTCTATGCAACTTTGTTTATCTTCGATGTAACAGCTTTTTGTGGTGGAGTTGCATGTTGTACAGTTCACACTTAGACTTCCGTTTACTTGGATGCATTGGAAGTAGACGGATTTGTCTCCAGGATTGGCGTAAGTTCCAGGACCGTGTTTAGCACAATAATGCAGAAAGTTATCATATCCCTCGCAACTGTAGGTTAGTGG